>BPLR01006047.1:0-54821 GCA_021605095.1 Caerostris extrusa | reverse complement strand
TACATGAGAGATATAATTCTTACTTTAGAACAGAAGTACCAGCTGCAAAAAAGTTTTCTTCACATATGCCATTTCTAACAGTTGTAGCACATGCACACCTCATGCAACAAGTATAAAGTAAGGAGCCAAATTTCAATTTTTTTTAAGTATTACTGCTGTTATTTTCTTTTGTTTTTCCCACGCAATGTACCAAAAATGCCACTTTTTCCTGGTGGTATTTCTTTTGAGCTGTAATTCTTCAAAGTTGGCAAACACAGGCCTCTCTCATCTTCGTCTGCGTGCCCGTTTCCTTAGTAAGCTCAAGCTGAAGTATGTTAAAATAAGCCAATTGATAGAAAGTTATAAACAGCATAATTAATCCTACTATAAAACTGATACACTACAAGGTACTATACGTATACAAGTAAGTAATGTTTACGCAAGCTTACATGGTACAAAAAGGCACTTCATGCTGCTTCTCAAGCATAGCGCTTCTTATAACGATGTGCAATAATGCCCACACATAAACATATGCTGATAAGGTCCACCTTCGCCTTTATATTTTCAACAAGTGGCAGAGCTGTGCACTGCTCTGTGGAAAATTCTGGTGCTAAAGTCTCTCCTCAGCAGCCAAACAGCACCAAATCCATCAAAAAAGTTCTTACTTAAAAATAATATTTTGCTTCTTTTCAAAAATTGCTTAAGCGCTAGCTTGCTTCAAGGCGCTGAGTTCCTTGAGTTGCAACAAAGTAAGCGCTACTCACGCTAGAAAACATGCTCAAATATCATCATATTGAAAATTGAAATAAGGTCAAATTTTCAGTGATGTCGATGTATTTGGCAGCTAATTCTTCATTGACAATATAATAATAGCTTTCAAATAAAATAAATTTAAAACTTCAAAATAAAAATTGAAATAATGCTAATTGAAATGAACTCTTTTCTTATCGCCCCCTCTGTAACTAACGTTCGAACCAGAAACTGGTAAATATTCACTTGCGCAATCAGCAAGAACAACAGCCGTTCGTATAAATTTTAAAATTTGCGTTAAACAAAGCGTGATTGCCCTCTTTTGATTGTGCGACTAGAGTTCATAATTTGATGTGGAAAAATTGTGAATGTTTCCGCAATTTAGATTACATCATTGCAACGTTGTGCAACGTTGTGTGCAATTCATATAAAGGCTCGATAATTCATACATTACATATTCTAATTAGATTTTTACTTTATTCGGAAATCAAATCTCCATTCTTAAACTAATATGTCAGGTAGTAAGTGTTATTATCTTATCTAACGGTGCAGTCTTATTACCTTAAGATAATACTTTTATATTTCACAGAATTTGAGGAATTATTAATAAACTTTTAATTAAATTATAAGATAAGAATTCAATGAGTTTATATTAAGAATTACAATCTATAAAACATAATTAGAAATCAGATGAAAAGTGTCTCAACAATGTTACGAAATTAATAATAATGCCATTTTTAAATACTTCAATTTTATAATCTGCATAAGTACCATCTCTCATAAACAGACTATGATTAACAAAGTTTCAGCTGGATAGAGAAATGAATTAAGCTCATAAGATGAGAAAATTGCATAATCCCCTTCACAATCAAATTTCGACTGACATAGAAACTCATAACAGTGCAATGTTAAATATTTCAGGACTGAGCAATTCCAGCCAGAAATTTGCATATTTCCAATTACGTTTTCCTTCATTCCAACGACTAGTCTTCCACGCTTAAAGCCTACCCTCACCATTTCCAAAGCATCTCCTTTCCACAAAGATCTTTGGATTCGAACCTCTTCAGATTGTCAATTCCGTCATCCCAGAAATTGCAATTATTATTATTATTATTACTGTGACGCGCTTCTGTTTTGGGCGAAACAATTTGCAATTTCCGGCCAGCAATCAAGATGAATCATCTCAGCCAAGAAAAAGCCCCATTCGTTCACGATTCAATACAAGGCAATTTTCATTTCAAATTAGTAGATCATATTCGCGCTCTGTGGATTTCTCTTGCCTTGAAATAAATTGCTGGTGGTCACTGTATATGACGAAGCTGATACGCTGATGGAAATGATGGTTCCATTCAGGGTTTAATCTGATATCGCAGTTTCATACTCAGTCATTGGTTATCTTAGATTTCATTTCCAATTTATTCCTTTAAACTTCCGTTAATGGATTAGATAATGGTGAGCTCTTTGTACTTAAGGTAGAGATGATTGGAAAGCTGACCGCACCGTTTTCGGAAAGAAATTAGTGCTTGCAATCACGTGTGTAATGGATAAGGTATACAGTGGTATTTATTTGATGTATTGTACATAAAATTATCCGGTTAGTATTATGTTGTGTTTTTGCATGAAATGAATTACATGATATATATTATAAATTTAATTTTTATATAAATTTAATTTTTAAACAGAGCAAAATTTAAAACGAATTGATAAAACATCAGCACCGAATAAAAGGAAAGTTAATATAATAATGAAAAATGTGCATACTTTTCCGTAATATTAATGTGTGGAGTGGATCCAGTGTTTTAACAAATACAGATTTCAATTCAAAATAATTTAGCTAGCAAATATATGGAGACTGGTATAATAAATCTTATATTTTGAGTTATAACCCTCATTGTATGCTAAAATCAATAAATATGAATTTTAAATTATTTACAATATAAATATCAAGATTTGGGGAATGCGTGATATTCTTGATGTATAGAATTGTGCACGAGTTTTCATATTTCTTGTTATTAGGCGAAATCAGCGAGATTTCCGTTGTCATAGTCGATTTCGAAATAATATCTTCTTTTTGCATAATGATGATGACCACAAAATCAGAGGGCATCACCATTTCTCTTGTCATAAAAGACAATGCCGTTTGGTAGTTCAATATCTCACCGCTGTAACTACGAATTTACATATAAGCATTAAGAACATAAAAATATTGTGAATTTTCAGATAAAACCCCCTATAATCAAAGAAATCTATATATTCTATTAAATTATATAATTTTTTCTTAATAGAAAGAGATTTAATAAAAAATAAGAATAAAATAATTTTTGGTAACATCAATATTTTGACTTCCATTATTTTCCACTGTTAAAGCCATATTATCACGAATGGACCAGATGTAATAATAGGATAAAAAAGGAAAATGAATACTTACAGGAAGATTTTTAGGAATATTTACCTTGCATATATATTTTGCAAGAAATATAAAAACTCCAATCAGGATGAAGATGCAACATAATTGGCCATTTTATGCATCGAATGGCAATTTTTACTGTAGCTCATGTTACCAGAGGGGATCAAACCATAATCTTCTTTTATATTAATTTTTGGCACCGGATCATTGGATGTCTAGCAAGAGTGTTTATATGTAAAATGAAAGAATGATATTAAATACAAAGCGCCCGAAAATAAAACTTTCATATGAACTGAATGTATACATGAATTTCATAATCATATATGAATTCCTATAAATGAATGATAGGTTATTTTCTACAACAGCAATAAATTCTAATAATTCTAAATAATTTAAATTTCATTCAGTATTTTAACAAATACAGATTTCAATTCAACATAATTTAGCTATGAAATGTATGGTACGAACCTTAATATACTAGTATAATAAATCTTATATCTTGTGATAACCCTCATAGTACGACGAAATCAAAAATATTAATTTTAAATTATTATTTAAAGTATGAATATCAAGATTTGGAGAATACGTGATATTCTCGAAGCATAGAATTATGCACGAGTTTTGATATTTCTTGTTATTAGGCGAAATCAGCGAGATTTCCGTTGTCATAGTCGATTTCGAAATAATATCTTCTTTTGCATAATGATGATGACCACAAAATCAGAGGGCATCACCATTTCTCTTGTCATAAAAGACAATGACTTTCGTTAGTTCAATATATCACCGCTGTAACTACGAATTTACATATCAGCATTAAGAACACAGAAATATTTTTCGAATTTTCAGATAAAACCCACTATAACCGAATAAATCTATATATTCTATTAAATTATATCAATTTTTCTTAAAAGAAAGATATTTAATAAAAAATAACAAGCAAAATGTTTGTGGTAACATCTAGATTTTGACTACTATTTTTTTCCACTATTAAAGCCATGTTGTCACGGAAGGACCAGATATAATAATAGGATAAAATGGAAGTTCATTCTTACAGGAATATTTTTAGGAGTATTTACCTCGCATATATATGTTGCAAGAAACATAGAAAACTCCAATCAGGATGAAGATGCAACACATTCGGCCATTTAATGCATCGAATGCCAATTTTTACTGTAGCGCATATTACCAGAGGGTATAAAAACCATCATCTCCTTTTATATTAATTTTTGTACATAATAACATTGTATACCTAGCAAGACTGGCTATAAAGAGAAACAATTATTTCACTAAAAGAACTTAATGAATTTTGAAAGTGTTAAAATAATATAGTTCGATCAGTTAACACTGTACATTACAATATATACACGTAAATGCATTACTTAATTACATCTTCTTAAAATGCATTATACTAGAATTTAATTTATTTATTTCACTAAACACTATTTTCGATAATATAAATTTGTTTTGGCATAATATCATTGGATGCCTAGTAGGGCAAACTATAGAAGGAAACTAGTATTTTATTAAAATAAATTTGGTAATTTGGTAAATATTAAAATAATATATTTTGATAATTCATATTTCAGTTAAGACTGCACATTACAATATGCACATGTAAATGCATTATTTAATTACATCTTCTTAAATGCATTATACTAGAATTACGTTTATTTATTTCACTGAAAACACTTTTAGGTAAAATAAATTCATTTTCATTTGGACACAGTATCATTGGATGCCCAGTAAGGCTGGCTATAAAGGGAAACAACTATTTCATTAAAAGAACTTTGTGCATTTTGTAAATATTAAAATAATATATTTTGATCATTCATATTTCAGTTAACACTGTCCCTTACAATAAACACACGGAAATGGACTCCTTAAATACATTTTCTTAAAATGCTTTATACTAGAATTACATTTATTTATTTCACTGAATACATTTTTAGGTAAATAAATTCATTTTCATTTGGACACAGTATCATTGGATGCCCAGTAAGGCTGGCTATAAAAGGGAAACAATTATTTCATAAAAAGTACTTAATAAATGTCGAAAGTATTAAAATAATATAGTTTGATGATTTATTTATCAGTTAACACTCTACATTACAATATAAACACGTAAATGCATTATTTAATTGGATCTTCTTAAAGAGCAATATACTAGAATTACTTTTATTTACGACTAAGTACAGTTTAGATAAAAAAATTCATTTTTATTTCTACACAGTATCGTTGAATATTGAAATAATATTTTTCGATAATTTATATTCCAGTTAACATTGTACGCTACAATATACACGCGTACATAAATGACTTATTTACATCTTCTTAAACTGCATTATACTAGAATTACATTTATTTATTTCATTGAATTCAGTTTTAAATAAAAAAAAGTTATTTTCATGATTGCATAGTTTATTTTCTATTATAATATATATATATAGTGAATGGTGAATGTTTCCTGAAATTTTCTAAATAAATTATAATCGTCAATAAACAGGTTGAGCTTGATAAATAGTATAAAAGTCTCAAATGTTGACATTGTAGTAAAAATAAGTGAAGTTAAATAAACATAAAATGTAAATATGCATAGACTTCATTTGAATATACGTCACAAAGTTAATATTTACTGTTTAATATGCATGAATATGTACATATATATATATATATATATTAAAAATTTAATTTTTTTAAGTATTATTACTTGTTTATTTTTGTTTTAATAATTGCAAATTGTAAAAACAAGCAATTTTTTATAATTTTCTGACTAAATTTCGTGCCATAAAACATTAATTCCTCTATAGTCTATGTTATAAAAGTTAAAGCTATTAGCATTAAAGTTATAAAATTTAACTCATGTTATAAATGTTAACACAATCTAAAAAATTTTAATTGTTACAAATGTTGACAATATATATATAATGTATATTAAAAAATATGTTATACATATAGTGTATAGTATATATTAAAAATTATATTATTATATATTATATTATATAAATGACGGTAAAAATTATTTCTTTTCCCGTCATTTATATGAGAATGACGTATGCATTGATGGTTATCACATTTTGATTTTATGTTTTTAAATTTATATGAAGAGTTGCATATCATTCAGAAAATAATTATTAGTACCGATAAAGTTCACAATAATTATAACTTTCAATCCATCAAAATGTTCTATTTGTAAATATTTATTTTTTAAAAAATTATTTCAGATTATTTGTTTTTAATATATGTTGAGTTCCTCTTAAGAGTTGTAACTAAAGTAAATACACTGTTGCTTAAAGTATGTATGTTAGCATTTCGCTATTATTTTGAAAAATTGGATTATAGTCTAAATTTTGATGTCAGATAGATGTATAGCGAATTTTCATTAATAATAATTTTAATAGAAGCAAAATGGTAGTATGAATTTAAAACTTTAAAACTGTAATAACTAAATTAACTTAATGTTTTGGGAAATGTTTGTGTGTGGTTTTTCTTTTTTTTTTTTTTTTTTAAGATTTTTTGACGAACAATGAACTAGCCTAAATATTCACAATTTTATAATCAGCAAGAATGCTTGATGTTCGTATAAATTTTTAAAATTATGTGTTAAACAAAGGATTATCTTTGGATTGCGACTGGAGTTCATAATTTGATGGAAAAATTGTGAATGTTTCCGCAATTTAGATTACATCATTGCAAACTCATAACGTTGTGCAATACATATAATTTAAAGGCTCGATAATTCATACATTTAAATATTCTAATCAGATTTTTACTTTTATTCCGACAACAAATCTTCATTCTTAAACTAATATGTCAGGTAAGTGTTATTATCTTATCTAACGGTGCAATCTTATTACTTTAAGCTAATACTTTTATATTTCACAGAATTTGAGGAATTATTAATAAACTTTTAATTAAATTATAAGATAAGAATTTAATGAGTTTATATTAAGAATTACAATCTATAAAATATAATTAGAAATCAGATAAAAGTTTCTCAACAATGATATTAAATTAATAATAATGCCATTTTGAAATACTTCAATTTTTATAATCTGCATAAGTACCATCTCACATAAACAGACTATGATTAACAAAGGATTTCAGCTGGATAGAGAAGTGGTCGCTCATAACTTGATGAGAAAATTGCATAATCCTCTACAATCAAATTACGACATAGAAAACTCATAACAGTGCAATGTTAAATATTTCAGGACTGAGCAATTCCAGCCAGAAATTTGCATATTTCCAATTACGTTTTCCTTCATTCCAACGACTAGTCTTCACGCTTAAAGCCTACCCTCACCATTTCCAAATCATCTCCTTCCACAAAGATCTTTGGATTCCGAACCTCCTCAGATTGTCAATTCCGTCATCCCAGAAATTGCAATTATTATTATTATTATTATTTCTGTGACGCGCTTCTGTTTTGGGCGAAACAATTTGCAATTTCCGGCCAGCAATCAAGATGAATCATCTCAGCCAAGAAAGCCCCATTCGTTCACGATTCAATACAAGGCAATTTTCATTTCAAATTAGTAGATCATATTCGCGCTCTGTGGATTTCTCCTGCCTTGAAATAAATTGCTGGTGGTCACCGTATATGACGAAGCTGATACGCTGATGGGAAATGATGGTTCCATTCAGGGTTTAATCTGATATCGTAGTTTCATACTCAGATTGGTTATCTTAGATTTCATTTCCAATTTATTCCTTTAAACTTCCGTTAATGGATTAGGATAATGGTGAGCTCTTGTACTTAAGGTAGAGATGATTGGAAAGCTGACCGCACCGTTTTCGGAAATAAATTAATGCTTGCAATCACGTGTGTAATGGATAAGGTATACAGTGGTATTAATTTGATGTATTGTACATAAAATTATCCGGTTATTAATATGTTGTGTTATGCATGAAATGAATTACATAATATCATGATATATATTATAAATTTAATTTTTATATAAATTTAATTTTCAAACACAGCAAAATTTAAAAACGAATTGATAAAACATCAGCACCGAATAAATGTAAACTTAATATAATAATAAAATGTGTATACTTTTCCGGTAATATTATTGTATGGAAAGGAATTTCATTATAAAGAATTAGATTTGACAATGTCAAATATGATTTTTATCGATAGTGATTTTTACGATATAAATTTTTTTATTCATTAATTACTTAGTGGAAAAATATGTAAAAGAATTAATTTTGATAAATAAATTTTATCATGACATTTACTATTAAAATACTACTAAAAATGTCTTTTAAAAACTATTTTTTTAAATAATAAATTCTCGTAATAAAATTACACTCAGTTCATAAATTCTTGCTGAATTTCTATTTCTATAAAAGTTTTTCATTCTATAATCGTTTACATTATAATATTTGTTTACATTTTACTATTATATTAAAACTTCTTTTATATTATATTATTAATATTATAACAAATTAAGTTAAAAAAAAAACTTAAAAATTATTTTTAAGTAAGAAGACAAAGAGTTTATAATGTAAAAAAAAAAAAAAATTATACTAAATTTTTGTTGATGTTTTAATAATTATCCTTTCAACTTTTACAAATGAATGACATAATTTTAATAAAAACAGATCTTCAGCCAGTCAAGCTGAAGATATGATGTTATTAATTTTTTTCCATTGTTTAATTTTTTTCTGATGCTAGAAATTCAAGTGATAAATGTTAGAAAATATTAAAAATAAAGAAATTATATTTAAACATGGCACATTGTTGTAATTTAAAATGTAACAGTATTAGAAATTAATGATAATTTATATTAAATGTTTTTAAATACTAAGTAATGTAAGTCATGGAAATATATTTTTTACCAAATATAATTTTCCTTAAAAATTTCGTCCTTGACTTTTACTTGACATTGTACAGTTCATTTTTAAGCTTTTGTAACATAATTAAAAAATATATTATTTTAAGTTATATTAAAATATTTTATTTTAATTCACGATAAAACTTTTATTGTTGAAGATATTTTTCATTCTTTTCACATAGATAATAATATTTAAAGTAACTTTAGTTTTAATATACTTGCATACAAGTTCAATAAATCATATTTTTTTTATTAATTTTTTTGCTTCCAATATAAGATCTGGAATTGTTAAACTCTTTGAATTTACAAAATGTTAATTCATCTATTTGTGACTTAGTTAGCTAAAGTATAAGAAACATCATGATCGTCCTTTTGAGATTCTAAGTTAAGCAAAACTTTAGCATTTCCTCTCCTTTCATTAAAAATTCCCAAGACGCGTAATGATGATGAGCCTGGAATTAGAAACCATCGGCATCACTTTTATAGAAAACAGCTACCGCTTATCCATGGATACTCAATTTACCATAGAGATAGAGTGTATCAATTTTCTATCCCCATAAGTGACGCAAGTCCTAGACCATGGCATTTATTTTTTCTAGCTTTGAACATCAGATCCCATCTGTTCATTTCCAGCTCAACTGGCTTAAGTCCAATTTAGCAAATTACTGCTATACTATCAATACAATGACAACTCGTGGCTGCTGCAAATCTTATCCAGAAAGTCTACCATGGCAAAAACATAGCAGTTTTATACTCTTTAATTTTGCAACTCTTTAATTCCTCTATTTCTGATTCAGTTTATAGCTGAAGAATTAAAAAGTTCAAGCTCTTCCTTTTCAGATTCATTTTAAGTTAAGCAAAACTTCAACATTTAATCTTCTATCTTTAAAAATTTCCAAGACACGTAATGATGATGATCCTTGGAATTAAAAACCATCGGCATCACTTTTACAGAAAACAGCTACCGCTCATCCATGGATACTCAATTTACCATAAAGATAGAGTATATAAATTCTCTATCCCCATAAGTGACGCAAGTCCTAGACCATGGCATTTATTTTTTCTAGCTTTGAACATCAGATCCCATCTTTTCATTTCCAGTTCAACTGGCTTAAGTCCAATTTAGCAAATTACTGCTATACTATCAATACAATGACAACTCATATCCAGAAGTCTACCATGGCAAAAAAACATAGCAGTTTTATACTCTTTAATTTTGCAACTCTTTAATTCCTCTATTTCTGATTCAGTTTATAGCTGAAGAATTAAAAAGTTCAAGCTCTTCCTTTTCAGATTCATTTTAAGTTAAGCAAAACTTCAACATTTTAATCTTCTATCTTTAAAATTCCCAAGACACGTAATGATGATGATCCTTGAATTAAAAACCATCGGCATCACTTTTACAGAAAACAGCTACCGCTCATCCATGGATACTCAATTTACCATAAAGATAGAGTATATAAATTCTCTATCCCCATATCAAGTCCTCCATTTTTTTTTTTGGCTTGGAACATCATATACCATCTGTTCATTTCCTGTTCAACTGACTTAAGTCCAATTTAACAAATTACTGTTATACCATCAACGGAATGACAACTCATGCCATACTGCTAGTCTGGTCCTAAAGTCTGCCATTGAAAAAATACATGGCAGTTTTATATTTTTTGAATTTGCAACACATTAATTAATCTATTTCTGACTCATTTAGCTAAAGAATAACAAAGTTCAAGCACTTCCTTTTCAGATTCATTTTAAGTTAAGCAAAACTTTAACATTCCTCTCCTTTCTTTAAAAATTCCCAAGACGCGTAATGATGATGAGCCTGGAATTAGAAACCATCGGCATCACTTTTATAGAAAACAGCTACCGCTCATCCATGGATACTCAATTTACCATAGAGATAGAGTGTATCAATTTTCTATCCCCATAAGTGACGCAAGTCCTAGACCATGGCATTTATTTTTCAGCTTTGAACATCAGATCCCATCTGTTCATTTCCTGTTCAACTGACTTAAGTCCAATTTAGCAAATTACTGCTATACCATCAATACAATGACCACTCATGGCATACTGCAAGTCTGCTCCAGAAGTCTACCATGGCAAAATCTGCATACTCTGACTCATGCCATTCGAGGCCAAAACGGTCCAAATACCAATAGCTCGTTTATTCCCTGGGCGAAATGAAACAACGAAATGGGTTGGTCATCAAGTGGAAGGGGTTTTAAAACGGGTGAAATGGATATACTATAATTCTTCCTTGGGCCCGTAATTCCCTCTTTTAGTTTTGCTTCTGCCGTTTCTAAAAGGTGGGGGTGTGTGCTCGAGTCATAAATAGAAAAGCGATACGGTTCTTTTAAATCGAAGTAAAAGGAGCTTTAAATTAAGGCTGTTAGGATGATCCAGCCTTATTTGCATAAGTCGAAATTCGAGAAGTGAAATAATGTGTCGTTTTATTATGGGGCACAGCACTTTGCGTAAATTACCAGTAATTGGATTCTGGATGTTGTAAACATGGCATTAGACATGTTTTGTCTGAATTTTTTGAGGATTTCAGTACATTTGCAGATAATTGTAGATATTCCATTGTATAAGATGAAATCCCTAAATTAGTGGTAGAAAATGTATGTTTAACTTACTTTTACTTACTTTGTTTTTCCTATTATAATTAATGTCTATAAAATATTAAGAACGTAATCAATTAGAGACTGGAAAAAAAATTTAAGTACTGATAATTATGGGACAAATGATGGTACCGAAATTATATTCTGTTACTGGTAGTAATTCATAATAATTACTCTCTGATATTTTTTGCATAATTTAAATGTTTATGAATAATAACCTTTAAATCAATACCTTTAATTTCCTCATAATTTCTGTACTCTTCGATAGTTACTAAACAGTATTTGAAAAAAAAAAAAAGAGCTAAGCTAAATTTTCAATTTACTCATTCTTTATTTTTAAAGTAAGAATTCAAATCGCTGAGCATATTTTTTAATTTTTTTTTTAATTCAGAAAATAGATTTCATTAAAAATAAAATGAATATCATTGAAAATATAATATATTTTGTAATATATACTAAATATATCTTTAATCTGGCTTAACGTTTTTGAATAACCTCAAATAGGAACATTTAAGAAAATTTAAGTTATATTTTTTAAAAAATTTGAAATTTGAATCTATTCTACAGAGAAGGGTTTTATTAAAGGATGATTAGCTGAATGATGAAAATATTCACATATTATTAAATATACTGAATAAATTAAGTATACAATTAAGTATACTGAATTTAATAAAAATATTATTAATACTTAAGTGTAATGAAATATTATTGTTACTATTAAGTATATTGATAAAATTTTCTTTTAATCTGTTTTTTTCGCATCTTATCGCTTTTAAAAATTGAAACCAATCTATTTATTTTTAAATTATTATTTTTTTGTATTCAATGACATTGTTGTTCCTTGAACCCTTTTTTTCCCCAAAATTTATTGTGATAATAATCAATCAAATTAAATCCATGGTTTTCATTTTTCGAATGATAAAGAATTAATAATACATATTAATTTTCTTCAAAAGGTCAAGAAAAATCTTGAGAAAACAAATTGGCAAAAATATTTTTATCTCAATATTAGGATATTTTCTTCGCTAACATGCTAACAATGAATAAAATATATAATTCAAAGCTACATAAATAGCATAACAAACATAATTAACACTAGAAACTTTTTAATGCATATGTTGATTCAAAACTTCTATTTCTCACCATAAAGGAAAGCCAGCAGCATTTGCAATAAATTCGATTTCTTAGAATAGCTTCACGGGCAGTTTCTTTATTCGTAAGCTCTTTGAACAATTCGTAATGTAAAGGGATGGAATAAAAAACTGCAAATGTATTACCTAAGCCAAAGAAATAATTTAAAAAAATCTAAATAATCTTTAATCTGAAAGCAATAAAATATTATGTATTTTAAATTTATTTATATTTTTTTCAACTAAATTGTTGTTTCTTAAATGCTTATTTTACAAAATTTATTTTAGTAATAGTAGTCGATCAAACTCAATTTATGGTTTTCGTCTTTCAAAAGATACTTTTATATGGCTAATTTTTTCTGAAGATCAAGAAAATCTCAAGAAAACAAAAGGCAAAATTATTTTTATCTCAATATTGGGATAAACATTCAAAATAAACACAATGCATACTAGAAATTTTTAATGAATATGTTGATTCAAGAACTTATAACAGCTTATATTTCTCATCATAAAGCAAAACCAGCAGCATTTGCAATAAATTCGATTTCTTAGAATAGCTTCACAGGCAGTTTCTTTATTCCTAAGTTCTTTGAACAATTCGTAATGTGAAAGGATGGAATAAAAAAAAAACTGCAAAAGTATTTTCTGAACCAAAGAATAAATTTGAAAAATTCTGAAAGCAAAAATCTCTTAAAATCTGAAAGAAATAAAAAATAATTTATTTTTAATTTGTTCTTTGTTTTTCTTTTCAACTAAATTGTTGTTTCTTAAACGCCTATTTTACAAAATTTATTCTAATAATAGTAGTCGATCAAATTTAATTTATGGTTTTCGTGTTTCAATAGATACTTTTATATGGCTACCTTTTTTTCTAAATATCACAGAAATCTTAAGAAAACAAAATGGCAGAAATATTTTTTTATCTCAATATTAGTATACCTTATTCACTAACCTACTAATAAGGAATAAAATATATAATTTAAGGCTATAGAAATAGCATAAACATTCAAAGCAAACATAATGCACACTAGAAATTTTGTAATGCATATGCTGATTCAAAACTTATAACAACTTCTATTTTTCACCATGAAGCAAAACCAGCAGCATTTGCAATAAATTCGATTTCTTAGAATAGCATCACGGGCAGTTTCTTTATTCGTAAGCTTTTTGAACAATTCGTAATGTGAAGTGAGGGAATAAAAAAAAAAAAACTGCAAAAGTATTATCTGAACCAAAGAAATAATAAAAAAAAAAAAAAAAAATCCAGCTTCTTTGGCCATTTCAAGATGTTAGCAGTTCCCCTGAAGCAATTCGATTTTTTCCCTGTTCTTTGGGTAGATGACCTGTCAGTATGAAAAGAATATGATATGAAGCAGGATAAGGGAAAATTCTTTAGTCATCTAAAAGAAGTCCCATTTCAGAGAGAAAAAAAATGAGATTTTTTTTTCGTTTAAAATGTTTGTTTTACTAAGGAAAACAAGTTCGCATATATAAATTTCTTAAATATTAAGTGTTATAAATAATAAAACCTGACTCTTTTTTGTAGTTTCATGAATATGAAATAATCCATTTCATCCTACTTAGAACAAATCGGATTGGATAAATTAATTTCAACTTGGTATTTCAAAAGTTCAACATATGTTCGAGTGGTAATTTGCATGAAAAGAATGGATTGTATCTGGTTGATAACATTAAATTTATTGCCTTGGAAACGAGGAGATGTAATTGGTATTTATAGTTCAAAATTATCCATTGTACAGTAAGAATGGTTACTTGATAAATTCAGATTTTTTTCGAATATGGGCTATATAGGGGATATAAGGATAGCATAAAACATGGGACAACCTAAAACCTAATTAAAAATTTATCTTTTCGTATATTGTGTCTTGCCTTATAGACGGCCTTACAGAAACAGTCCCTTACATAATACATCTTTAATAAAGTTGAACGTCCTATAATTCTACCATATAATGATGAATAATAGTAAGTTAAATGAAATAAATTTAAATAAACTATTATATTAATAAATATTATTTTGGTGTTAGGTTTTCCGATACTTTAAGTATATAAAATAAAATAAAAGTACAACATAAAATATGGGACAACCTAATACCTAAGTGTAACTTATGTTTTCCTGTATTGTGTCTTGCCCTACAGATTACCTTACAGGAACAGGCCTTACAGGATGCATCTTTAATAAAGTTGAACCTCCTATAATTCTACCATATTTGGGATAAAAACGGTAAGTTAAATGAAATAAATTTAAATACATTTTAATAGGAATACATATTACTTTGGTGTTAACTTGTCCCATATTTTAGGTACATAAAATAAAATAAAAGGACAACATAAAATATGGAACAACCTAAAACCCAAGTAATAATTATGTTTTTCTATATTGTGTCTTGTCTAACTGACCTTGCATGATGAATCTTTAATAAAGTTGAACATCCTATAATTCTACCATATTAGTGGTCAATAACAGTAAGTTAATGAAATAAATTTAAATAATAAGAATAAATTTTTAATATTAGCATATTTTATGTTGTCCATATATCCCATATACAGCCCACATTCAAAAAATAAATCAACTGTCCAATCCTACTGTGTAATAGAGATTTTTGAACGAATCAATATCACTTAAATATACTCGTTTTTAAAGCAGTAAATTTAATGTTTTCAATCAGGGTGTAATACATCCAGTTCTCATTCTTTGCATACAAATTACGACTGGAACATGTGTTGAACGTTTTCAAATATCAAATTGAATTAATTTGTTTAGTCCGATTTGTTCCATAAGTACTATTAACTGGATTGTTGGGAAAAAGGTATTGAAAGGGAAAAAATTACGATAAATACTTAAAAATATTTGGATTCTAAGAATTTTTTTTTCTGGCTTCATGATAAGTATAAACAATTGCTGAACCATTTCATAATCGTAAACCAATGCGTAAAACATGAAAAACCAGTATCTAATACAGCCATGATAAATTAAACAAATATTCTTAGAACATTATATTGAAGAAAACATATCATATTAAAATGACTTACCTCAATTCAACACAATTGCTGTAGAATTTACAAACCTTTCTGAAATTTTGAAAATTATTTCACCTGAAAAAAACTGCTTTAAAAATTTAGCATTTTACAATTTTATATCTGCATTTTTATTTTTATTATTAATACTACAAACATGAAAACAACATTTTTTTATTTATCCTCATAAAATAAAATATATCAATATAAACTGTTTTAATGTGATAATTAAATTTCTAATATTAATCAATTTAATACCCTAAACACAGAGTGAAACTTAAATCAGTGATGTTAACTATTCTATACGCATTATATAATTCAATAAATACATAATTTCAATAAATACATAAATACAGAAGTTCATAATAATTTCAATATGTTGTTGGCGTCTAGACAGAGCTGTAATAATTCTTTATCTAAATTGTCAGTGTTCTAGATTTTCAGACAAATATGCATGATTCAAACAATTCACGCTTATTACATTTATTCATGCATATTGCATTTACAGCATCATTTAATATTCCTTATTTGCAATTGTTTAATCTTTAGAATGGTAAATAGAAATATTATGGTAACCTTAATCAACAAATAGCGACATAAATGAAGAATTTCTGCACCTGACATCACTTCCAGCTTTTAAACATAATTTAGATTTTAAGCATTGAAGTCTTCCTATGAAAGAGAAATTAAATTATTTAACCACACTTTATATTATCAACTTATTAATATCCACAATACATGACTGGAGCAAATCAGTGATACAAATATGCAAGAAAAAAATTTTTTAATATATAATTCATTTAAATGTGCTATTGAAAACATGTCTAATGCGATCATTTCTTATTTTAATAAAAATATTGTATGATGTCTTGATTAGAGTAATTTTAATTAATTTATATATTTAAGTAAAAAAAAGATATTCTTAAGATGTATGTTAATCTATAAAGTGGTTGCGTTAAGCTTCTTTTAAAGCTGCATTATCATGTTAATTGATAAGAAAATTAAAAAAATACCAATTAGAAATGCCATATAATTTGCTAGATAGTAATTCTAATACAGTAGCTTTTATTAATTTTGATAAAGTTGATCAAAAGTTCCAACACACTATCGTTTCATATGACAATATCATTGTAAGAATACATTATCGTTTTGATTTTTTTTTTATATACTATCTGTTTAACAACTGAAATAAATGATATTTACATAATATATATATCTATATATTATTATTATTATTATTATTATTATAGATATTAAACGAGCGCGTAAGAATTGCAAAGGGTATTTTCGGGTTGAATTTTGATGAATTTTTTTGCTTATTCTGATATTATGTGCAAATATAAAGAGTTCTAGTGTGAACTTAAAATGCTCTGCTGTAATTAAGAATATTCACTAGTTAACTATTATAATAGGATACTGCAAATTAATTTCTAACAAGTATCTTGAGATATTTTACATAATATAATAATATTTCTTTTTAAATGAGATTATTAAAAATATGTACATGTATAACTAAAAACTAATTAATTTCTGAATAGCCCTTCTGAAAGTATGAAGATTAACAAATATTAATGCCGACGCATAGGCACCTAACTTTCGTTGAATAGTTTAATTAACTAACATTCAAATTTCCTTTATTTGCATAGTGTGAAACCATTATGGTTGTGGGAGCTAATTAAGAACATAGCTTAAGAAATAGATTGACGAATAGTTAGAAGCTTTGAAGATAAAGGTTTTAATTTCAACTTTCCCGAATATTACACCCCAAAGGTCCATTGTATCTTTGGAGACAATTCAATGCCAGGCATCTAATTTATATAAGAAATTAAGTACATGTATTCCTAGCTACCTACCCTCCCTGCCCATTACTCTCAGCTCATTGAAAGAGGAAGAAAAGCCGCAGACCAAATTAAAAAATAATAATTGCTTTCTAATTAGCATAAGGCAGTGACAGGATAAGAAGTCTTGGAGTGGATGAACAGAAGAAAAAAAAAAACATTATTTCATCCGCAAGTTTGTTTTCTTGCCCCAATTTTTTTTTCTTCCTGAGGGGTTGGAAATTTTTATTTAGTTATTTCATGGTTGCTTAAGCACTTCTTGAGTAAACGCTTCAGAGTTACAGATGTGGAAAATTGCTTTAATTTAATAAGCGGCGGGAAATTAATGGCACACTCATAAAGGGAGAAAATTTCGCCTCGGCCCACGAAGAAGACGCCGCTGCTTCGCCATAAACGAAGCCTTGCTGAAGCCAAATTGCTTTTTTCTTTTCGCCGATAAGAGATCCCCTTTTCCAAAACCATCCAGAGCTTTGTCCTACGCCGAAGGAATAACAAAGATATTCCATGCGTCAGCGAAAGGCGGGAATCGCTTTCGCCTTTGTTATCACAATCTGGATTTGCCCCGGATGCGGGATTTGCTAAAGAATAATAATGGAAGTGGCGGGTGGTGATTCTTTCTTAACATTACTGAATCGGATATTGTGGCAAAAGGAAAGTTTTGTTTAATCCATCAATTTTTCAATGTATTGTTTGGGATTACTTCGCATTGATCAGTATCGTAAAAAAATTATATAAACAATATTATATATATAAGTATATGCGTGTGTTTAGGAAATTGACTATTCGCTTGACTCATAATGCAAGACTATTTTCACAAAAGGGTTGTAATGCTAATTAGTTGTTATTAGGCTTTGTGAAAAAAAAATTACCATTTCTTTTTTCAGCATTTGCAATGTTTTTCTGAAAGACATGCGAAAAGTGGCAATTGCTGTAGCAGATCAAGAATTACTAAGAGTGCACCATGAAGATTCCTGCCATAATACACACCCCTTTTAGACAAGACACAATTGTTTCAATATATATATTTGTTCCTTTTTAACTTGACTGCTTCGCCTAATTGTGCTTTAAGTAAATCTGCATAGGCAATGCCTACTAACGACCTGGATGATGTTCTGCATTAAGTGACTTGGACTGCATTATTTGGAAGTACTGGTGAGCTCGTTGACTAATGACCTAATGGTCAGTCGCATGGTATTTGTTGAATAATTAATAACAATGTTTTTGTACCTTGATGTACCTCCTGATCCACATATGCATATCACTAATAGCCCATTGAGGAGGACATTGACTTCCTACGGGAATTTTAGGATTAACTGCTCACATTTACATGTTGTATGGTAGGCTTTCTGGTACACATCCACCAGGCAGACTACTATTGATGAGAGATGTATATAAACGTTGACAATTCGTCGTTAGTGCCATTTTTCTGAAACCAATTACATTAGTAAATCCGCTCTGTCACTATTGTCCACTGTGTCATGAGCTGGAATTCACTCAACAATGTTATATATTACGTATAAGACCTATTATATAATTTATTGTAGGAAGGTCCTTTTCAGCCGATGCACTATTGTTTATAGCTGAAGGCAGTGGAGTTTTTCAGCAGAACATTTTTTAAGGTGTCACACTAGAATTCTTTATATTTGCACATAATATCAGAAGATGAACAAAAACAAAAAAAAAACATCAAAATTCAACCGGAAATATCCTCTGCAATTTTTAAGCACTCTTTTAATATCTATAATAATAATAATAATAATAATTATATATATATATATATTGCCGCTTTTCGCATGTCTTTAAGAAAAACATTGTAAATGCTGAAAAATGAAATGGTAATTTTTTTCTCACAAAACGAAATTACAACTAATTAGTATAACAACTCTTTGGTGAAAATAATCTTGCATTACGAGTCAAATGAATCATAAAGAACACTAAGAAATCCTGATAACATGCAACCATATTGTACAATGGCCTATTTGAACAAACAACTGAAGGAAGGCATCTGGAGGTCCTTACCTACTGATTCAGGAAGGACATTCTGGACAAAAACATTTATCGTGCTCATCATCAGCACAGAAATGAAAACTTTCAGTTAGGTTTCGTTTATCAAGCTTCGTACCAAGTACCCTTAGTACAGAAAAATCCAAGAAAATAACTTACTAAAAATAAAATCCGTAATATGAAAATTTCTGAAAAACTTCAGAAAATTAGAGTTGATGTTTTAAATTTAGGGTGTTTTAGAATTAATGTAAAATACGTAAAAAATGGTTCTAATAAAGGGTAAAAACCGAATTTGTTTTACAAAATAATTTAGTATACTCTTTCCCCCGATTTTCAAGATTAAAGATGCATTTTGAAGGGGAATCAACTCTATGATTACCAAATATTCCAGACAATCTAGGATGTTTAGGAACTTATTTTGCGTGAATTTTAAGGCAGTCTGTATAACATAATTGCTTTTCATATGAATTATAATAATGTTCTAAACTTTCATAGTAATGATGAGATTGAGTAAGTAATTTACAATAAAGTGGTGGTGTTTGTTATATCTTAATCGAGGAACAACGTAAATTTTTCTTGAGATAAAAAGAAAACCAAAAGTCACACATAGCAAGATCTTACATGTCTTTACGAAAAACATTGTAAAGGCTGTAAAATGAAATGGTAATTTTCTCACAAAGCCAAATTACAACACAATTAGCATTGCAACCCTTTTGGGAAAATAATCTTTATTACGAGTCAAATGAATCGCCACTTTCCTAAACACACAAATATACTTATATATATAATGTCACACATATAATTTTTTTCAATATTGATCAATGCGAAATAATCCCAAAACATACATTGAAAAATTGCCGGATTAAACAAAACTTTCCTTTTCCACGATGTACGATTCAGTAATGTTCCGAAAGAATCACCACCCGCCACTTCCATTATTATTCTTTAGCAAATCCCGCATCCGGGGCAAATCCAGATTGTGATAACAAAGGCGAAAGCGATTCCCGCCTTTCGCTGACGCATGGAATATCTTTGTTATTCCTTCGGCGTTGGACAAAGCTCTGGATGTTTGTGGAAAGGGGGACCTCTTATCGGCGAAAAAAAAAAAGCAATTTCGCTTCAGCAAGGCTTCGTTTATGCCAAAGCAGCAGCGTCTTCTTCGTGGGCCGAGGCGAAATTTTCTCCCTTCATGAGTGTGCCATTAATTTCCCGCCGCTTATTAAATTAAAGCAATTTTCCACATCTGGAACTCTGAAGCGTTTACTCAAGAAGTGCTTAAGCAACCATGAAATAACTAAATAAAAATTACCAACCCCTCAGGAAGAAAAAAATTTCGGGCAAGAAAAACAAACTTGCGGATGAAATAATATTTTTTTTTCTTATGTCCATCCACTCGAAGACTTCATATATTGTCACTGCCTTATGCTAATTAGAAAGCAATTATTATTTTTTAATTTGGTCTGCGGTTTTTCTTTCTCTTTCAATTTGCTGAGAGTAATGGGTAGAGAGGGTAGGTAGCTAGGAATACATGTACTTAGTTTCTTATATATATTAGATGCCTGGCTTTGAATTGTCTCCAAAGATACAATGGACCTTTGGGGTGTAATATTCCTGAACGTGAAATTAAAATCTTTATCTTCAGAGCTTCTAACTATTCTTCAATCTATTTCTTACGCTGTGTTCTTAATTAGCTCCCACAACCATAATGGTTTCACTCTATGCAAATAAAGGATATTTGAATGTTACTTTAATTAAAGTATTCAACGAAAGTTAGGTGCCTATGCGGTCGACATAAGTATTTATTAATCTTCATACTTTCAGAAGGATTATTCAGAAATTAATTAATTTTTAGTTATATTTGTAAATATTTTTAATAACCTCATTTAAAAAGAAATTGTTATATTATGTAAAATATTTTAAGATATTTCTTATAAATTAATTTGCAGTATGCTGTAGTAATAGTAACTAGTGAATTTAAGGAACTATGGTTAGTTACTATTATAATAATCATTTGATGTAATTAAAATATTTTTAATTTTTCGTCATTCCTATTATCATAAAATAAAAAGTGATTACACAAAAAATATTTGAATTGCTTGTTTTCTAATACTAGACGATTTGAACTGAAGATAATTTACCATCAGAGATAAAAATTCATTTAGCAAATTGTGAGTTCCCCAGATATGGGCTCATCACGTCTGTTGGTACAGTGCATTAATCACTACGAAATCCTGATAGTATACCCATAATACCTATCCTATACCCATATTGTACAATGACCTATTTGAACAAACATCCCAAGGATGGCATCTACTGGTTCTTACTTACTGATAGATGAAGGACGTTCTGGACAACACATTTATCGTTCCCATCATCGGCGTAGAAATGAAAGCCTTATGTCATTTGTCTTTATAATGTATTTTTAAAGTTTTTTATGAATTTAATCTATAAAATCCACGGATATAACTTAAATACATCATAACATCCCATTAAAAAAATGTAAAAAAAAAAAAAAAAATCAGAGTGGGCATTGAAAATCGCAATAACATGTGTCACATTTCAACTATGTTTACAAATCTATCATGTTCAACCACTTCAATTATCTTTTGATAAATACTATGTAACACTGGAAATAATTATTATTAATGGTGCCTAAAAATTAGAAAATAATTTTTCGGGATGAATTTTGATGGATTTTCTTGTTTCTTTTGTTACTATGTGCAAATATATAGAATCCTAAAGTTCCATATAGTGTGGACAACTAAAATTATCCACGGAAGAACTACTCTTCCTTTGTTTACATACAACAGCGTATCCGCTAAAAATGATATTACCATAATAAATAATACAATAGCTATACATGTCAAATGATTCTTAAGGTAAATTATACCTATCTCATGGCACAGTTGACCTAGTGACAAGCTTTTTGTGCGGAAAAGCTCAAGTATGAATCCACTATAGAGTATATGCATTCAGAATCAAATGTACTAACGATGAATTAACAATGTTTATAAAAGTTTCTCATCAACAGTTAGTATTCCTAGTTTTTTTTTTTATCTGTAAGGAATTTCTAAAATACAACATGTAAATGCATTCAGTTAATACTAAAAGTCCTATGAGAAGTCAATGTTCTCATCGATGTGATGTTAGTGATATGGATATATGGAGTAGGAGATACATCAATGTACCAAAAACAATGTTATTAATTATTAAAAAATACCACTCCTGACAATTAGGTAATTAGGAAATGAGCTCTCCAATACTTCCAAACAATATACTACAAGTCACTTAATGCAGAACATTTATACAGGTGGGCAACAGTCATAGCCTATCCAGATTCACATAAAACACAATTAGGCGAAGCAGACAAGTTAAAAAGCAACAAATGAGTATAAATATTATATGTACGTTCAAAGGTGGGGTGTGATGTTGTAGGTACCATCGTGGTGTACCCTGGGTAATTCTAAATCTGCTAGATTTACTTCCGCTCTTCATATATCTTTACGATAAACATTGTAAAGGCTGTAAAAACAAGATGGTTATTTTTTTCTCACGAAACCAATTTACAACTAATTAGCATTACAACCAATTTGTGAAAATAATCCTTCAATAAGACTGAAATGAATCGCCATTTTCCGAAACACACATATTTACAAACATATATAGTATTACAGATATGTATTTTTTTTTTCAATTTGGATCAATGCGAAATAATCCCAAAACATACATTGAAAATTTGCCGGATTAAACAAAACTTTCCTTTGCCAAGATATCCGATTCAGTAATGTTCCGAAAGAATCACCACCAGCCACTCCCATTATTATTATTCTTTAGCAAATCCCTCATCCGGGGCAAATCCAGATTGTGATAACAAAGACGAAAGCGATTCCCGCCTTTCGCTGACGCGTGGAATATCTTTGTTATTCCTTCGGCGTAGGACAAAGCTCTGGATGGTTTTGGAAAGGGGGACCTCTTATCGGCGAAAAGAAAAAGCAATTTCGCTTCTGCAATGCTTCGTTTATGGCAAAGCAGCGGCGTCTTCTTCGTGGACCGAGGCGAAATTTTCTCCTTTATGAGTGTGCCATTAATTTCCCGCCGCTTATTAAATTAAAGCAATTTTCCACATCTGGAACTCTGAAGCGTTTACTCAAGAAGTGCTTAAGCAACCATGAAATAACTAAATAAAAATTTCCGCCCCTCAGGATAGGCGGACGACAGAAAAAAAAATGTCGGGCAAAAAAAACAAACTTGCGGATGAATTAATGTTTTTTTTCTTCTGGCCATCCACTCGAAGACTTCTTATCCTGTCTCTGCCTTATGCTAATTAGAAAGCAATTATTATTTTTTTAATTTGGTCTGCGGCTTTTCTTTCTCTATCAATGGGTTGAGAGTAATGGGTAGGGTGGGTAGCTAGCTAGGAGTACATGTACTTAATTTCTTATATATATTAGATGGCGGGCATTTAATTGTCTCCAAAGATACAATGGACCTTTGGGGTGTAATATTCCTGAACGTGAAATTAAAACCTTTATCTTCGGAGCTTCTAACTATTTTTCAATCTATTTCTTATATTGTGTCCTTAATTAGCTCCCATAACTATAATGGTTTCACTCTATGCAAATAAAGGAAATTTGAATGTTAGGTGATTAAACTATTCAACGAAAGTTAGGTGCCTATGCGTCAACATTAATATTTGTTAATGTTCATACTCCTAGAAGGGGGCAATTCAGAAATTAATTAGTTTTTAGTTATACATGTACATACTTTTCATAACCTTATTTAAAAAGAAATGTTATTATATTATGTAAAATATCTCAAGGTACTTGTTAAAAATTAATTTGCTGTAAGCTATTATAATACACTCATGTCCATAAATTAAGGATAATGAAGTTCAGGCAAAGAAAGAAACAGAAGCAAAAAAATTTGACTTATTTGTAAAAAAAAAAATATTTATTAAACAAAAGGTAAAGAGCAAAAAAGATGCTATATGTTTGACATAATTAATAAAAATTGCGATTTTTACTCCCTGGAGCAAATTTCAAAAAAGAACCTATTTACAAAAAACAGTATAATATGGTTAGTATGATGGTTAATATGGAATATGTCTCCCGGACGATGCAATACAGGCCTTACAACGCCTATGCATGCTGAGTATCAAATTATCAATCTGATCTTGGGGAATATTACACCACTCCTCAAGCAATGCTGCCTTCGAAGTTTCGGTTGACAGGTGGGAGGGGGTTGACGGGCTGCAATTCGTCGCCCAAGCATATCCCACACATGCTCTATTGCATTCAAGTCCAGTGAGTATGCTGGCCAATCCATACGGGTTATATCCTCCAATTGAAGGTATTCGTCTACAATGTTTGCACGGTGAGAACGGGCGTTGTCGTCCATAAACAGAAATTCAGCACCCATGGCGCCCCGAAACAAACGTACATGTTGTTCCAGAATGACATCCCGATTGATGTGGCCTGTCATCGTTACACTCTGAACATGCAAGTCAGTTCTGGAACCAAGTATAATTCCTCCCCAAACGAGCCATCCTGCACCACCGTAATGGTGTCTTGATGGTGTTCTCTTGGTGGTAAGGGGCGCTCTCCATATGAAAGTCCGACGAGAATCAGACTGCAAACTAAACCTGGACTCGTCGGAAAACATCACACCAGACCACTGTTGCGGTGTCCACAATACATACTCTCTACTACCCAGGTTATTCGCAGGCGACAGTGAGTTGGGGTAAGTGGAACACATCTGAGAGGCCTACGAGCATATAGACCAATGTGCCCTAAGCGTCTGTACACGGTTTGCCTTGAAACTGTCGTACCGGTAGCTGAAGAGAGCTGATGAGACAGGTCTGATGCTGTGCTCTGTCTGTTTCTTTTGGCAGTAACTGCTAAATACCGGACCTCATTCGGCGTTGTAACTCGGAGGCGACCTGTGCTGTAACATCTACTCACATTACCATCATCTTGGAATCGTTTCCAAAGCCTGGAGATGACACTCTGGGCGATTCCAAGTTCCTCGGATACTTCCAGCTGGGTACATCCACATTCCAGTCGTCCGATAATTCTACCACGTAAAAAATCATCCAAATGCTTCCTTTGTGTCATAACTATGCGGTTATTGCACTGAAAGGCTTTTTAAAGCGCTTGTGAACAATTTTACATCTTTGCCACCAGTCCTTATATACCCCTCTCTTACACTCTCGTCATTGTGACGTACTATCCGCGCCATCTGGTGGTTTCCTGTAATTTGCATATTCTTCTTCAAGATGTGTGTGATAATTCTACAGGTGAAATTTTTATTTTAGAATTCAATTTCTGTGTGATTCTGAATTATCCTTAATTTATGAACATGAGTGTAATAACTGGTGAATTTCGGGAACTATGATTAGTTACTGTTATAATAATTAATTCAAGTAATTAAAATATTTTTAATTTTTCGTTACTTCTAGTATCAGAAAATAAAAAGCGATTATCCAAAAGATTTGAATTCTTTGTTTTCTAGTACTAGAGGATTTGAAGTGAATTTAATTTACCACTAGTGATGCAGATACATTTACCTAATTCTGCGTTTTCCAGATATGAGCTCATCACAGATATAAGTACAGTCTATTTGGCACCACGAAATTCTGATAAACTGCACCCATATTGTGCAATTGCTTATTTGAAGAATCAACCCAAGGAAGGCATATGGTGATTCTTAAATCCAGATCAATGAAGGACATTCTTTACAGCAGATTCATTTGCCTCTAATTGGCACAGTAATGAAAACCTTCAGTTAGGTATGCGAAATTGTAGATCCCTGTCTAATTAGCTTAAAATGTGCAAAAAATGACCGTAGAGAAGAACACAAACTAAACCGAAACAAAGTTAGGTATCGCTTATCAAGTTCCATTCCAAACAGTTTTTGTTTCAAGTACATAACTTATGAAAAATAACATCCTTAATATGAAAATTTCTGGAAATCTTCAGAATATTTGAGTTGATATTTCAAATTTAGAAGTCTTTCAAAGTTCACACAAGTAGTAATGCTTTTTAATACAGGGCACAAAGAAGATTTGGTTTAGAAAATAATTTAGTATATTCGCTCCATCCGAACACCAAGACTAAAGGTGCATTTTGAAGAGAAATTAGCTCTATGATTATCGGATATTCCAGACTACTTTGGACGTTTAGAAACTCGTTTGGTGTGAATTTTGGATCTCCTATATAATGCAATGGCTTTTCATATGAATCATGCACATGTTATAAAATTTCATAGGAATGGTGAGCTTGAATAAGTGACTTTACAATAATGTGGTGGTATTTCTTATCTCCAGATAGAGGAAGGTCATTCGGCCAACAGATTTATCGTGCTCATTATATGCATAGACAAGGACGTTTTCAGCTAGACATCATTTATCAAAATTCGTACCAAGACTCTTAGAATAGAAATAAAATGTTCTGTTCACCACACATCCTGAAAGGATTAAAGTACATAGTTTAAGAAAAACGAAGTACGTAATATGAAAATTACTGAAAAGCTTTAGAATATTAAATTGTTATTTTAAATTTAGAGTGTTCCATTATTCAAACAAGCAGTAATGTGTGTAATAAAGGGTGCAAAAGAACTTGTTTTAGAAAATAATTTGTTATACTGACTTTCACTCCCCCTTCCCTTCCGAACACCAATACTGAACAGGCATTTTCGGAATTTTGAATGGAAATCAGCTCTATAATTACCAAATATTCCAGACTATTTAGGAATTCCTTTTGCATGAAAATTGGGACACCCCATTTCACGTAAAGCCTTTCATATATGAATTTTAAGAATAAAAGTTTATTGTAATGGTGTACTTGAGCCAGCCACCTTACAATAATATGACCACGCATGGAAAACGTTACATAAGAAAATTAAATTCTTTCTAATGCAAATTTTTGGGAATTTATTTTCTTGAGTTATTGAAATTCTACTTGTATATTGGTATTATTAGTATTCACATACAATTCAGCTGTTACAACCTTTTCATCAGTAAGTTCAGAGAAATGTACGCCTTGTTCAGAATAATTAATCGCCCTATGTACTAAAATATTTTTTATCTCTTGCTCACACATTGCCCATTGGTAGTGTGTACTGTAATTATTCATTGCAAATTTGGGCGTGTAGATTTGATAGAAACTGATAGTCTGGTGACAATAAGGTCACCTAAAGAGAATTTTCCCTCGATAGTACAACCAAAGAAAGTTCTTTCGGGAGATATTAATACACTCAGTCAAGAAACCAAATAACTTGTTTTGCATAATAAAATTTTAAGAGTTTAGTTTATCAAATATACATTTTTGTTTCTTAACCTACTCGGTCAACTGTAACATCTAGACCAAGTCCATCAACCCGTTACGACTCATGATAACGAGTAAAAACTGCAGCTTCTTTTTGTCCCTGACCTTGCGGCATAAAAATGTGGGATACTCAAAGGAAGAAATCTGACGTCATCATACCCTTTAACTGGGTAACAATTTAATAGCCTTTTAAGGCATGCATGTGATACAGTAGGGCTATTATAACCCGGACCTACACTGGAAATCAAATATTAATTTAAGACTCCTCACTGAAAAAAATCAATTTTGTTTGTAGTGTGTAATTTAAATCTAACAATTTTATTTAAATGTATTAATATTGTATTACATTCCCATTAGATTATTTGTCAAAAGTATAAATACAGTTTTCCAAATAAATTCTGTAATAAAAAATAGCTTCTATAATATAAAATCTGTAGAGATTCTGAAAAAAATAATCTCCTTCAAGTTACCAAAGCAGTTGTAATAATCCATGTACACTCTAAAAAGAAGAGCAAAATGCCTCATTTTCTTTTACTTCTGCCCCTTGGACAGCAGATGTCAAATAGAATGAAACAACATAAATTTTGACAAATACAGATGGCTCAAAATAATTATCAACATACTTATAGTAATTACTAACAGTAATTAGTAATTTTGTACTAATTATTATATTTTTGTAATTTTTTCCAATGATTGCATTATTTCAGCATTGCCTAAATAAAACTATGTTTTAGTGAAAGCACTTATGAAAAATTAGTGAAACATTATTTAACCGTTAGTTAAATAATTTTTATTTAATATTAAATAAAATCGTTTATCACTCTATTGGAAATTAGATGAATTAATTTCAATGTCCAATGATTTAAAGGCTATTGCTGCTATATTTTAATTAATTATTTAAACATTGTGCTAAGTGAAACTATACAATAAAATAATATGATGCATTAACAATCACATGGAAGATTTAATAAAGGAAACTGAATCTATGGAAAGTAATTGTTCAGTATTATGTGGGATCGTTTTATCAATACATTCAGAATTATTCAGTGGTCATTGTATTTAATCACCTAAACCGCGTTTTCAAATAGTTGTGCAGCGATAAATCGCGATTGCGAAAAGTACTTAGTTCTCATCTCAGCATACCTTGATGGAGAAAACTTCAGATTCTGACCTTGTAGTTTGAGACGATGCTAGACGTTCTCTTACAACCATCGTTATTTTTATTCTTTATTAATACCAATAGCCAGTTAAATATTTTTTATTACGAGGGTAACTCTGAAATTTTTGAGATACGGCTAAATATTACAAGTTTAAGTTATCAAATTTTAAGAGTGTTCAAAGTACTCCAACATCAATGTATTTTTGCAGACGATTTTTCCAAAGATTAAATGCTACACTCAATCCATTTCTTGGAATTGTTGAAAAATATGGTTTATAGCCTCATCAATCTCATTTCGGAAGGAACGAAGACCACACAAATTTTTCTTGAGATTAAAAAAAAGCCAAAAGTCACACATAGAAGATCTTACATATCTCTACAAAAAACATTGTAAAAAGGCTGAAAAATGAAAAAGTAATTTTTTTCTCACAAAACGATATTACAAACAATTAACATTACAATCAATGTGAATGAAATTAACAATTAAAATCAATGAAATTAACAATGTGAAAATAATCTTGCATTATGAGTCAAATGAATCGTCACTTTCCCTAAACACACGCATATTCATATACATATATAATATTATCGATAAAATTTTTTTCAATACTGATCAACGCGAAATAATCTCAAAACCTACATTGAAAAAATTGTCGGATTAAACAAAACTTTCCTTTTCCACGATGTACGATTCAGTAATGCTAAATCAAATTACTCAGTCGATTTAAAAGGTATAACTAGGCATTAAAACAGTTGTGCCCGGTCAAAAGGGGGTGCATTGTTGTAGGCATCATCGTGGTGCACATTGGGTAGGGCTAAAGCTGCTACAGTGACTGCCACTCTTCCAATGTCTTTACAAAAACATTGTAAACCCTGATAAAAGGAAGTTAAATTTTTTCCCCCCAAAGCCTAATTACAACTAATTAGTATTACAACCCTTTTGGGAATATAATTTCTCAATATCAGTCAAATAAATCGCCACTTTCCTAAACATTGTAGAAATATATATATATATATAATATTACGGATATAATTTTTTTCAATATTGACCAACGCGAAATAATCCCAAAACATACATTGAAAAATTGCCGGATTAAACAAAACTTTCCTTTTCCACGATGTAGGATTCAGTAATGTTCCGAAAGAATCACCACCCGCCACTTCCATTATTATTCTTTAGCAAATCCCGCATCCGGGGAAAATCCAGATTGTGATAACAAAGGCGAAAGCGATTCCCGCCTTTCGCTGACGCATGGAATATCTTTGTTATTCCTTCGGTGTAGGACAAAGCTATGGATGGTTTTGAAAAGGGGGACCTCTTATCGGCGAAAAGAAAAAAGCAATTTCGCTTCAGCAAGGCTTCGTTTATGGCAAGGCAGCGGCGTCTTCTTCGTGGGCCGAGGCGAAATTTTCTCCCTTTATGAGTGTGCCATTAATTTCCCGGCGCTTATTAAATTAAAGCAATTTTCCACATCTGGAACTCTGAAGCGTTTACTCAAGAAGTGCTTAAGCAACCATGAAATAACTAAATAAAAATTACCAACCCCTCAGGAAGAAAAAATTTCGGGCAAGAAAAACAAACTTGCGGATGAAATAATATTTTTTTTTTTCTTATGTCCATCCACTCGAAGACTTCATTATCCTGTCACTGCCTTATGCTAATTAGAAAGTAATTATTATTTTTAAATTTGGTCTGAGGTTTTTCTTTCTCTTTCAATGGGCTGAGATTAATGGGTAGGGAGAGTAGGTAGCTACGAATACATATACTTAATTTCTTATATATATTAGATGCCTGTTATTGAATTGTCTCTGAAGATACAATAAACCTTTGGGGTGTAATATTCCGGAAAGTTGAAATTAAAACCTTTATCTTCAAAGCTTCTAACTATTCTTCAATCTATTTCTTACGCTGTGTTCTTAATTAGCCCTCACAACCATAATGATTTCACTCTATGCAAATAAAGGAAATTTGAATGTTAGTTAATTAAACTATTCAACTAAAGTTAGGTGCCTGTGCGTCGGCATTAATATTTTTTAATCTTCATACTTTCAGAAGGGCTGTTCAGAAATTAATTAGTTTTTAGTTATACATGTACATATTTTTAATAACCTCATTTAAAAAGAAATCTTATTCTATTATGTAAAATATCTTAAGATACTGGTTAAAAATTAATTTGCAGTATGCTATTATAATAGTAACTAGCGAATTTCCGGAACTATGATTAGTTACTATTATAATAATCAATTTATGTAATTAAAATATTTTTAATTATTCGTCATTGCTATAATCAAAAGTAAAAAAGTTATAACACAAACAAGATTTAAAGCGTTTATTTTCTAATACTAGAAAATGTGAATTGAAGAAAATTTGACACCAGCAATGCAGATACATTTTGCAAATTCTGAGTTCTCTAGCTATGGATTCATCAAGGCTGTAGGTACAGTGTATTAGGCACTACGAATTCATGATGCACTATATCCTTATTGTGCAATTGCCTGTTTGAACAAACAACCCAAGGATCTGTGGAGGACCTGGTGGTTCTTACCTCCTGATCTATGAAAACTACACATTTTTTTTTGTCCATAATCGACATAAAAATGAATGCCGTCAGTTAGGGTATCTCGAACCGTAGGTCCTGATCTAATTAGTTTAAAATGTACAAAAAATGACCATAGAAAAACAACACAAATCAAACCAAATCAAATCAGTTAGTTTCAAGTTTCGTTCAAGTATATAAATTATGAAAAATAATATGTTTAATATGAGAATTTCGGAAAAATATCAGAATATTAGAGTTGATGTTTTAAATTTATGTGTCTTCCAAAATTCATGCAAGCAGTAATGCTTTTAATGGAGAGTGCCTGCAGTTTTGTTAATAATTTAGCATATTCACTACCCCGATCACCAAAACTAAAGATTCAAATTAAAGGGAAATCAGCTCTATGATTATCAAATATTTCAGATTACTTAGGATGTTTAGGAACTCATTTTGCGTGAAATTTTGGGACGCCCTATATAACGTAAAGCCTTTTCATATAAATCATAATTATGCTATAAAATTTCATAGCAATGCATTGCTTGAGTAAGTAACTTTAAAATAACGTGGTGGACATTTTAGCTAAAAGATTTAATGTACCATAATCGGCATAGACAACGGAAGTTTTCATTTAGGCATCGCTTATCACGTTTCGTACCAAGCACTTTTAGTACAGAAATACAAAGTGCTGTTCATCAAGGCTCCTGAAAGGATTCAGGTACATAGTTTAAGAAAAACAATGTACGTAATATGAAAATTTTTGAAAAGCTTTAGAATATTAAATTTTTATTTAAAAATGACTCCAAAATCTAAACAAACAGTAATATCTGTAATAAAAAGTGCAAGAAGATTTGTTTTAGAAAATAATTTGTTATACTGATTCTCCTTCCCCCCTTCCGAACACCAATACTAAACATGCATTTCGGCATTTTGAAGGGAAATCAGCTCTATGATTACCAAATATTCCAGACTATTTAGAATACTTAGGAATTCATTTTACGTAATGGTTTTCCTCACGACACCTCACTTAACGTAATGACTTTCATATGAATCGTAAGAATAATGTAATAAAATGTTATAGCAACTATGTGCTTGAATAAGCAACTTTTCAATAAAATGACCAGGTATGTAAGACATTACATAAGAAAAGTAACTTTTTTATACAAAGCTGCTACCTTTGATGTAGGCCAAAAGCTGTGTATGCAATACAAAAGAGGGAGGAAATATAAAATGCATTCTAAAAATATACTCAATGGAAATTTTCCGCATTTCCATATCCTGATGAAAAAATGATTAGATGATCCTGATTAGTGGGTCATGGTATTCAATCGACTAATCCGCTAAATAAGGCATTTTCAAATAGTTGCTCAGTGATAAATTGCGATTGCGAAAAAAACTCAATTCTCTATTGAATACAAACACACATTATCTCAGCATATCTTGATGGAGAAAATTTCAGATTCTGACCTTGCACTAGTTTGAGATGATGTGGGACGCTCTCTTACAACAATCTTTATTTTACTCTTTACTAATGCCAATAGCAAGAATCCACTCATCCAACATGTTAGCAAAATCATTTTTCTAAATCTTAAATAGTGAAAATCGTTTATCAATCTATGGAAAGTAAATTAATTAATTTCAATGTCCAAAGACTTAAAGGCATTTGCTGTTATAAATTATTTATTTACTTAAACCTTATGAAAAGCAAATTCTGGTAAGCAAAAACTATACAAAAAATAATATGATATATTAACATTTTTTTTATAATGCAACTGGCAAACAGACAGTTGCCTTTGATGCCTTAAGGCAAGCGCTGCACTGACCTTTTTTGACTTAGCGCTACCAAGAGGTGCGTGTAGCTTTAAGGTAACTTATGGACAGGGAGTAACAATACCTCCATAACACTCTACGATCCTATTTAGACCGGGACCTACAATTTAAAGGGGATTCCAAACCACTACAAACATCTATAGCACCGCCGGGATTTGAATCTGAAGCCCGTGGTATCAAGTGCCTGAACGCTAACGCTATTGTTCAGTATTATGTGGGATCGTTTTATCAATACATTCAGAATTATTCAGTGGGTCATTGTATTTAATCACCTAAACCGCGTTTTCAAATAGTTGTGCAGTGATTAATCACGATTACGAAAAGCACTCAGTTCTCATCTCAGCATATCTTGATGGAGAAAACTTCAGATTCTGACCTTGTAGTTTGAGACGATGTGAGCCGTTCTCTTACAAACATCGTTATTTTTATTCTTTATTAATGCCAATAGCTAGTTAAATAATTTTTTTATTATATCTTAAATAGTGAAAATCGTTTATCATTCTATGGAAATTAAATGAACATCAATGTCCAAAGATTTAAAGGCAATTGCTACTATACATTAATTATTTATTTAAACCTTATGGATAATAAAGTCTGGTAAGTGAAACTATGCAATAAAATAAACATATATTAAAAATAATATATAAAGGTTTTATTAAATCAAATTGAATTTTAGGAAAATAATTTTTCAATAATATGTCATCAAAGCATTCAGGATTAGTGGGACATTGTATTCAAGCAACTAATCCACTAAATAAGGCATTTTCAAATAGTTGCACAATGATAAATCGCGATTGCGAAAAGCTCTCAGTTCTCCATTGAATCCATGCACACACCTCAAAGGAAGAGAAAAGTGACGTTTTATTTGCCGTCGAGAGTCGAATAAAATAAAAGGCAACCGAAACTAATCAGCTGAAGCTCTGACAAATATTTAAAGGCAATTGCTGCTATACATTAATTATTTATTTTAATTTTATGATAAAAAATTATGGTAAGTGAAACTATACAATGAAATCATCAGATATATTCAAAAATTATATGAAAGTTTTATTAAATAAAATTTGATCTAAGGAAATTAATTTTTCATTATTATGTGCGATCGTTTTATCAATATATTCACGATTAGTGGGTCATGGTATTTAATCACCTAATCCGCTAAATAAGGCGTTTTCAAATAGTGCACAGTGATAAATCGCGATTACGAAAAAGTACTCAGTTCTCTATTGAATCCATACACATTTCATCTCAGCAAATCCTGATGGAGAAAACTTCAGATACTGACCTTGTAGTGTGAGACGATGCTAGGCGCTTTCTTACAACCGTCGTTTTGTACTCTTCATTAATGCCAATAGCAAAATTCGACTCATTCTCATGCTAGTTAAATAATTTTTATTAAATTTTAAATAGTGAAAATTGTTTATCACTCTATAGAAATAAAATTAATTAATTTCAAAGTCGAAAGATTTAAAGGCAATTGCTGCTATACATTTGCTGCTAATTATTTATTTAAACCATATGAATACCAAATTCCAGTTAGTTCAATAATATATATTGGTTAATATATATTATTAACAATAAAACAAAAAATAAAATGATTTTTAACTATTATACAGTAAGTGGCTCTGGTAAGTGAAACTATACAATAAAATAATCTAATATATTAAAAAATTATATTTAAGTTCTATTAAATGAAATTAAATCTATGAAAAATAATTTTTCAATATTATGTGCGAGCTTTTTATCAATACATTCAGGATTAGTGGGTCATTGTATTTAATCACCTAATCTGCGTTTTCAAATAGTTTCGCAGTGATAAATCGCAAAAAGCACTCCGTTCTCTATTGAATCCATGCACACACACCTCAAAGGAAGAGAAAAGTGGCGTTTTTATTTGGCGTCGAGGCCGAATAAAAGAAAAGGCAAATCCGAAACGAAACAGCTTAAGCTCTGACAAATCGGGATTCCGGGTTACACAAAAAGTCATTAATCTCGGAGAACAGAAGGGAGAACTAAATAAATGCGTATTTGTGAGACAAAACAGATGGCACAAAAGTAAGTGAAAAATAGCAAAACAGTTTACTGGCCCATGAGAAATATTGGTTTAATGTATCCACTTCCAGAAACGATGATAGTCTTAGCAGTGATCTTTTTATTCAATGCCAATGATGGATGGCTTCCTTGTATGCGCTTTGTTTCCAGAAGTTCTGCTCATGAGAAATGAGGGGTGTATTTCTCTACTACCACTGAGATAAATTGATTCTTGTAATTACGTATTCAGAGATTTTGAGATTAAATTTGAATATTTTATCTTTAAAAAGGGAAATTAGAGTTCTATATTTTTGTAGGAGTTTCGCAATCGGATAAGCCTTTTGTGCTTTTCTAATGTAGATTTATCAGTTCAGTTAATAATTTAAAACCAAGTCAGCGAAGTCCTGAGTAATTTAAGATCTCTGTAACTTCATTTACTAAAATTCAGTTTCGGGTTATGCTTCATTACTTATTGATGACCCAAGTTCATTAATCTTTTGTGTTAATTAATCTTTTTACCGTTTCGAGACACGGGTTGAAAAGTATAATCTGTTCAAGCTGAACTGAATTCAATTTGCGATTTAGTACGGGCTTTAGTTTTAAATGGAGGTTTCTTTTTCATAATTCCATAAAGAGAAAATTAATGAACTATGCAATTTTTAACATCGGTAAATTCTACACACTTTGAAATTTCTTTTAAATGGGTTTAAATATTTAATATTTTTATCATCACAATTCTCAATTCTTCCTTGCAATATAACGTAAAAGATTATACTATAGCTTTAAATTTTTGAATGGACAGTTTGCTATTTACTAATGTTAATATCATATAACAAATAAAATGGTATATAATAATAGTGTCATTAATTATTATTATTATTAATTAATTATTATTATAGTGACATAATGTCAATATAATAATAATTTCATCAAAAAAAGTGTTTTCCTATACATGACCGATAATAATATAAAATCGTAACCCTCTTACTCACTACAAGAGTGTCCCCTGTTGCGTTCAGGAAAAATGGTCAGTAGGCCTCAAGTCTCTTACCCGAGAGGAAGTACAGCGCAATCACTGGATTCTGTTCTGTTTCAGTCTCTCATTCTCTCATCCTGAGAGGAAATATACACTCATGTCCATAAATTAAAGATAATGAAGTTCAGGCAAAGAAAGAGACAAAAGCAAAACAAATTTGACTTATTTGTAAAGTCTATTTATTAAACAAAAAGGTAAAAGAGCAAAAAATATGCTATATGTTTGACATAATTAATAAAAATTGCGATTTTTACTCCTGGAGCAAATTTCAAAAAAGAACCTATTTACAAAAAGCAATATAACATGGTTAGTATGATGCTTAATATAGAGTACGTCTCCGGGACGATGCAATACAGGCCTTACAATGCCTAGGCATGCTGAGTATCTGATCTTGGGGAATATTACACCACTCATCAAGCAATGCCCCGAAGTTCCGGTTGACAGGTGGAAGGGGGTTGACGGGCTGCAATTCGTTGGCCAAGCATATCCCACATGCTCTATTGGATTCAAGTCCGGTCAGTATGCTGGCCGATCCATACGGGTGATATCCTCCAATTGAAGGCATTCGTCTACACTGTTTGCACGGTGAGGACGGGCGTTGTCATCCATAAACCGAAATTCAGCACCCATGGCGCCCCGAAACAAACGTACATGTTATTCCAGAATGACATCCCGATAGATGACCTGTCATCGTTACACTCTGAACATGCAGGTCAGTTCTGGAACCAAGAATAATTCCTCCCCAAACGAGCCATCCTGCACCACCGTAACGGTGTCGTTCAATGGTGTTCTCTTGGTGGTAACGGGTACCTGGCGCTCTTCATATGAAAGTCCGGCGAGAATCAGACTGCAAACTAAACCTGGACTCGTCGGAAAACATCACACAAGACCACTGTTGCGGTGTCCACAATGCATGCTCTACTCCAGGTTAATCACAGGCGACAGTAAGTTGCGGTAAGTGGAACACGTCTGAAAGGCCTTCGAGCATATAGACCAATATGCCCCAAGCGTCTGTACACGGTCTGCCTCTAAACTGTCGTGCCTGTAGCTGAAGAGAGCTGACAAGACAGTTTGATGCTGTGCTCCGTCGGTTTCTTTTGGCAGTAACTGCTAAATACCGGTCCTCATTCGGCGTTGTAACTCGGGGCGACCTGTGCTGTAACATCTACTCACATTACCATCATCTTGGAATCGTTGCCAAAGTCTGGAGATGACACTCTGGGCGATTCCAAGTTCCTCAGATACTTCCAGCTGGGTACGCCCACATTCCAGTCGTCCGATAATTCTACCACGTAAAAAATCTTCCAAAGGCTTCCTTTGTGCCATAACTATGCGGTTATTGCACTGAAAGGCTTTTAAAGCGCTTGTGAATAATTTTACTTCTTTGCCACCATTCCTTATATACCCCTCTCTTACACTCTCGTCATTGTGACGTCCTATCCCACGCCATCTGGTGGTTTCCTGTAATTTGCATATTCTTCTTCAAGATGTGTGTGATAATTCTACAGGTGAAATTTTTATTTTAGAGTTCAATTTCTGTGTGATTCTGAATTATCCTTAATTTATGGACATGTGTGTATTTAACGCAACCAGCGTATAAGTTGGCCTACAGACACTCATCCGGTAAGAAAATATATTCCGCACATCCCGCGCGTACCTGAGTATTTTTATTTTCGACTTAGAAGTGGAATCCTTCACGGAATATATATGTCTTTAAATATGGTGAATATTATCTGTCTCTAATTGTATGTATGCGGTTTTTGCGCGTGTGTAAATAAAGCTGTGCGTTCTCACACCTGGTCTCAAGTCTCGACCCATCTACACCGAGCTACAAACCAGCTGCGCAATCCATAACACTAAAATTTGATGCCCAACGCGGGACCGCCGGTACATGTGTATACACTACTACATGTTATACACACTTTGTATTAGAATACGTTTAAATCTTTATAAAAACTAAAAGTTATTTTTTTTAATAATAAACTGTAATTTCGCGCAATGTATTGTTTGTATAAAAAAAACTTGAGTAATATTTTTTTTTTAAATTTGTATCGATAATAAATAATGTTTTTAGGATATCTTAATGTATTATAATTGGTATACATTTCAATATAATATGAGTTATTTTTGTATATTTTACGCATGTTGCATACCATACACTAGATAAATATTATATATTTAAAATAATGAACAAAAAGTCTTGATAAAATAAATTTTATTACATTATTTATTATAAAATATCTCTTTTAATCAAATTCCCTTAAAAAAAATGCAAAAAAATAAATAAATAAAAATAATAATATAATAATAATAACATATTTTGTATTCAATAATAAAAATAATGAGTGATAAATTAAAATTTCATAAATGTAAGAGGCTTTTTTTTTTCTCATTTTCAACTATTAATAATTTTAACTTAATAATAATCTTAACTATTAATATTTTTAACTTCTAATAATTAAAAATTTGGAAATTTTAAATTGTATCCCAAACAAATCATTATCATCATTCGTTACAATAACTTTATATAAATAATAACTATCTTTAATAATACGTTCTCTTGTCGTAACAATTCAAAAAGGACTTTAATAAACCAATGTAGAATTACTTCTAGCTGAATCAGTCAATATATGTATAAAATATAATTCATATACGTTCACGAATTTATAGCAAAAAAATTCAACCATTACAAATACATAAATATTTTTCATGTAACCAACGCCACTCATTTTCTTAACACGATTCCTTTACAAACCAAATCAAAATCACGATTTCATCCACTTATGCCAGCACACAATCTAAATATGAAAAATCTACCCTAATCCCCTCTGCACTGATTCATACACATACATCAATAACAGGAATGAAATATGTGCACCTTATCCTTAAAAAAAAATTTCATTTTTTCCCCTTTTTATGCCTGAAAACACTCCGAAAGCGAATTCTGGGTAATCAATATCTATGGCTGAGAATTTTTTTACTCTTTTTTTTTTTTATAAAAAAGCAACGCTTTGCGAAGGCAGTACATCCATGCCGAGAGATGCTACTCTAACAAAGAGGTTCAATGTTTTCGTAAGAGAAATATCTCTTATTCAGACATAGATAATGGAGAAAGGTATGCTTCGAGAAAGAGATGAGATGGGTGAAAAGATGCATTCAATACATCTCAATAAATTCTTATTTAGATTGTACTTCTGGCATTTGTGATGACAGCAAGATTTTATTAATATCGTAGCGTTTTTATTTCCTTTTTTGTTTTTTAAATGTTGGTAAAAGGATGAAGTATTTTATCAAAATAAGTATATTTGTTTCTATAAATGTTTTTTTTTTTTTCATCGTATGTACTATCTGAAGTTACAACAATATATATTTGCTTACAAAGATATTTTGATGTATATAAATGGAAGTTATTTGTTTCAATCATATAACAAATGCTTATAGAATTATTGTTATTATATATAAATAATAACTATCTTTAAAAATTCTTTCCTCTATTATGGTAATTAAAGAAAAAGAACTGTAACAATTAATGAAAATTATTTCTAACAAAATCAATCTATATATGTATAAAATATAATTCAAATACGCTCAAGAAAAAAATTCAGCCATTAAAAATACATAAATATTTTTCTTGTAACCAACGCCGCTCATTTTTCTTCACACGATTTCTTTACAAACCAAATCAAAATCACGATTTCATCCCTTATGCCTGCACACAATCTAAATATGAAAAATCTACCCTAAACCTCTCTGCACTGATTCATACACATACATCAATAACAGGAATGAAATATGTGCACCTTATCCTAAAAAAATTCATTTTTTCCTTTTTATGCCTGAAAACACTCCAAAGCGAACTCTGGGTAATCAATATCTATGGCTGAGAATTCTTTTTACTCTTTTTTTTATAAAAAAAACAACGCTTTGCGAAGGCAGTACATCTATGCCGAGAGATGTTACTCTAACAAAAGAGGTCCAATGTTTTCGTAAAAGAAATATCTCTTATTCAGACATAGATAATGGAGAAAGGTATGCTTCGAGAAGGAGATGAGATGGGTGAAAAGATGCATTCAATACATCTCAATAAATTCTTATTTAGATTGTACTTCTGGCATTTGTGATGACAGCAAGATTTTATTAATATCGTAGTGTTTTTATTTCGTTTTTAGTTTTTAAATGTTGGTAAAAAGGAAGAACTATTTTGCCAAAATAAGTATCTTTGTTTCTTTAAATATTTTTTTTTTTTTCATCTTATGTACTATCTGAAGTTACAACAATATATATTTGCTTACAAATGTATTTTGATATATAAATGGAAGTTATTTATTTATATCATAAAACAAGTATTCATAGAATTATGTTTATTATATTTGTAATGTCTACAAATATGAAATATTTCTTCTAATAAGATTTTTGTTAATGATACAAAATAAAACCAAAAGAAGTTGTGCTGGATAAATGAAAGTTGGGAGATGTGTTTGAAGATTACTTTTATTCAAACTTCGAGGTATATGAATAAGATGGAAATAATTATAAGGATCAGTTTCACACCAATGAACCAGACATTCCCGAAGGATTTATACGATTATACCAAATAATATAGCAGGAAAAAGCAACATTACTTAGAAAGCTAAAATTTGCATTGGAAACACTGCATTGCACCGAACATTTGCTTGGAAACACTGGATCAATCAGGCAGACCACCCTGAAGAAAAAAACAAGAACATGAAATAGAAAAGGCCTAGGTCAATTACACATGCTTCCAGTACAAATTTCTTAAAGGACTATCGACGGAGTTGGTTTTCATATACATTGAGGTCAAAGAAAGTTAGAGAGATATAGTCAGTAGTTCAGTGAATCAACTAGGCAACATGGAGGATATCCAAGCCTTTGAAGGCAACAGAGAGAATACACTTACAAAATGCATTTTTACGGAACATATACATGAATTGTTTAAAACAGAGCTTTTGCCTGTTATTACAATATGTTACAATATATATACTGCAGTATGTTACTTCTTAAAATAATCTATTTGGTGGCTAAATGTGTCGCTCGCTATTTTTTCTGAATTCCACTTGAACCCAACTAAATTTATTGCATAAAGGCAACTACTTCTAATAATTAATAACATAAAAATTATATTTCTTTTAAATACACGATGCAAATTTAAATGTTAATCGTCCGAATTGAGAGTTTTTAGATGATTTTTGATTTTAGAATGTCTTTAAGGTGACGAAGAAGGCAGCATTAGTAACTTATTGAGTTTATAGGAGACTGTGTAATAGGGCTACGAATAGATTTTTATATTAGCGACACTACCGATGAGATTCAGAAAGAATATATCCACTGTGTAGGGCTGTTGGCAATAGTGGTCGCAGGAATGTACTGTCTCAAGAAGGCTAGTGTTCGGCCGTATACGGATGAGACATTAGAGAGTTTTTGCATACCGTACTTTTGGACGTCCGTTATTTTTCTCCCCAGCACGCATGCTCTTAGGAAACATTATTACAGATACGCATGCACAATTTCCTATGACAATGCGCGCTAGGGAGAAAAATAACGGACGTCCAAAGTACGGTATGCAAAAACTCTCTATTATATAGAGACGGACGGCCGTCATAGTAACCACATAGATGTAAGTTCCAAATCATGATATCTCAATGGTGTTAAATTAAACCTCGGTGAAATGGTGGTATGTTGTATTTCTAGATAAGAGTCCTTTCTGTATTGGTGAAAGTAATGGCCATATTTTAGTTAGAAATATACCAGATGAGCACTTAGAACCATTATAACTGAGTTGTAGACACTCTGAATCTGCACCATGAGTTATGGTCTGTGTAGAAATTTTACTATAAATTATTTTATTATTTCTTATTTAATTTATTTCTTATTATTATTTTATTTTTAATAGCAATTTCGTTCCTCTAAATTAAAAGCAATCTCATGGTTATTCCACTCACCTTAACGTCAAATTTGTATGTCAGAATCAGTTGCGCTGTCATTAATAATCACTATTACAGGTAGGAATTTGCAATAGAATTGATGTCGCTTAAATTTAGTTTTGTCATGCAGCAATGACGATATGTTGCCTTCCCAAGCAAGATCACCGCGATTTTTCCCTATTAAACAAGTATAGGATATTATTATAGGCCAGTACGGACCATTGTTGAATAGACTGGCCAAGTGCAACATGCATGGAACTCTATCGTACAAAATGTATGCCGTAATTCATGTACGTTTGAATGCTTACTTTCAAAATCATAGAGACTACAGCTATTATTCGTCTGGCCTCTTTTAACATTTAAAATCCCTCTTCTAGTAGATACTTTAACTTGTGATATTGATATTTTTATCAAATAAATATGTTACCTGGACAAATTTTTTTCTGAATTTCATTCCTTTAAAATAATTTATTTTGGTGATGAGATTTCATTTAAGAATAGTGTAGATACTTGCTTATAGAGATAATTTGGAATTTATTTTTTATAACGAAACATAATAATGTTCAGTTATGTGCATAAGAATGTAAAGTAAATATAAATAAAAACATTATTGAATTGTTCTGTTATATTTTTAATGTCAGCCATTTTAAGAACTTATGATTACTACAAACTTTTTTGCATTTAATTTAATTTGCATCAAATGCGTTCACTAAGGTTTTAGAAGAGCTATTTAAATAAATTCTGAAGAAATATTTAATATTTATATTAAAATAAATTCAGTTTAATCATATGCCAGTGGATTTTATCAGATAATTGGTTTTATTAATATCATTTTTCTCAATTTTAAAGAACTTTTTTAAATAAAATTCAGTAAATTGTAAAAGCAGCGTACTGTTTGGAAATTACCAAGAAGAGCTTTGACAATTTTGATTACAATAACATTAAAATTGAACTTATTTCATGAAAACCTTTTATCAGCGATATATATCGACTGTTTTGTCTTTTTCGGAATTTAGTTTAACAAATTTATTTGAAGCAATAAATATGTACTGCGTTCATTTCGTACTAATACTTTTAAATAATTCATTTTGTGTACTAATTCAAAGTTATTCTTCTTCCGCAAATTTTTGTATTAATCTTACACGGAATATTTTTGTAGAACCCAAAATGATTATTTTAAATTTCAAATTTAGGAAAAAAAAATCTATCAAACGTATTTAATATAAAACGCAGAAATATGTATAAAAAACAATAACCAGCGTTTTTATTTTGACAATTATAGACTATATGTATTGGCAAGAACTCTTTAATAAAAGAAACTTATCAACACGAATGAAACAATTATGGGATTATCTTAAATACTTCTCACTTATAAGAATTTCACAGTGTCATCGATAAACTATTTATAAGGCCGGATTGATTGAAACATTATGTCTCTAAATTCAATTATAATAAGATAAAAAATTTGAAAGCATCAATCTCATTTTTATATCTCGGTATATATTTATTTTATTTCTGTATCAGAAATTGATAGTATTTAAATTATTGCCCAGTCAGCATGATAAGCATTTTTCATACAGTTTCATAGAAGTCATCAGTAAGAATAATTTCATAAATCTAAACAATTTTAGTATAAAAAATCAATGATAAAAATTTAACAAATTCTAAAAAATATATATTTTCCATATGGAGGAAAGAAAGAAATCCTTTAAAATTTAAAAATATAGTTAATATCAATTTCTTATAATATATGACAGTAATTGCAACTGCTGAAAAATTCCCTTATAAAAGATAAAAACAAATTATATTACGAAAGAAAATCATGATTTTTTTATGAAGTAGTCATTGATTATTTGAAACAGCCATTAAACCCTTAAAATTCGAGTCTGTATTTTTCTATTTAACAATAATAATAATAATAATTTTCTTTAGTTTTTGTCTTTTAGTTTTTTTTTTGTTGAGATGTATTTTTATTCTTATTGATTACAAATTTGAAGTAACTGAAAAAGCAATTTTAGAGTCCCTTGAATCCTGAATGTTAAAGTCAAAATTCATTAATTATTTTAATTCAATATTTATTGTCATTTTTTATCATTATTTTAAAATTATTTGTCAATAAATGCTTATACTCATGGGACTTTTATAATAAATTCGTATAGTATTTTTAATTATTTCATTTATTTCTTTTTTATTCTATTTTGCATATTTATATATGTTTTCTATTTAAATAAATTATTATATTAAATCAAAAAATGTTATTATTAGTCTACAAGACTTTTAAAAAGAAGACTTCAACAATCAAAGGTTTTTAATTGAAGTAACATAAATATAAATTAAAATGATTCATAAATAGTTAGTTTTATAAATTACATGAAATTATTTGTGTAAGGAAAGATAATTAAAAATAAATGTATAATTTCTAAATAATTAATATAAAAGACGTATCTTGGCATATTACTTTGGTTAAGGAATTCAAAAATAATAAAATAAATATAAACAAACAAATGAACAAAATATTTTACAATTAAAAATAAAAAGTGTACATTAAACGTTGACTTAAATTTTTGATATTCTGTAAATATTAAACTCATTCGCAAAAGTATTTTTTATATTTCTTTCAAGTTATAAATTTTCATTTGCAGAATAAAAATTAGTTTAGACTTATCTTTCATTTAAAATTTTTGTGTTATTTAAAAAAATAAAGTGTGAATGTTTCATTTAGCCACTTGTTATTTTCGTTTAGCCACTCGTTTATATAATGTATAAGTATAGAAATATAAACAAAAAAAAATATTTTATAGTTTTTCATTAGTTTTTACTAGTAGAAAAAAAAAAATTACAATTGAAACAAAAATGTTTAATTGACCAATCCTCAAAACTATTAATTAGCAGTGAATTGCTCAATTAGGATATAAATTCAAATATTCAAAAATTAGATGAATTCAAAACTTAGAATATAAATTTTTCACTTATTGTTTATATTTATAGCATGTATTTTTAGGACATTTCTACTTTCATACAAAATTTAAAAAATTGCGCAAAAGTAATCGTGCTAAGGCAGATCTTACAAAAAAGGTTTAGGAGTATTATGCAACACAAATAAAATGTTTTCATTTTATATTGAAACGCAGCACAGTTACCCCTGAAAGCCCTTCCGGAAATCAATATGTAACCTCTGTTGCCCGTTGGTTGGCAGTTCGTAGAATATATAATAACACACGTAATTCATAAAGAAACATAATGTACTGAATATAGCGTAAATAAACACATATTTCAGTGTACATACGAAAAACACAATTGTTTTTATGTACCAAAAAATAAAGCCCTTCGTTAATCAAGCGCTCATTTCGAGTACTGGTCCTTGCCATTGAGCAATTCTCGAATCTAGGTAGAAATGTGAAATCTTAAATTTTAAAACTTTCAATATGGTTTACCAGCTGAATAAGTATCGAATATCTTATTTCTCTATATTAACTTATTAGTATCTTATTTGTGCTACCTTACCTAACTAGCTTACGTTCTAGAAGCAGGTTGTTTAGTCTATTATCTAATATGAAAAAACGTATATGCATTCTATAACCATTGTTGGCAGCTATACTAATTTCTTTAAAAAACTAAATTTATTAGAGATTTCCACAAAATATCTCTTACTATCAATAGTTGCAGTTTTCCTGCTTATATCTAATATGATACGTAAATGCAGAATACTAACCTCTCAACTTCTTATACCAACCAGCAGAACGTTGTTTATTAGCAAAATAATTTTTTTTGTAATGTATAACAAGCTAAATGTATTTTAATTAGAACCTATAAGATTTGTGTGATGCTCCCATACTAAAATAAAAATTAATTTATAGCAAGTTATAAGCATATTTGCAAGTTATAATGTATGTATCTCTAAAATGTAACATCAAACAAATCCATACCTCGCTTCTCCAATAAATATTTAAAATGACAAACTAATAAAATTCTAGTAACACAAGCGATAACACTATATCATCTCAAAATTTTTAACCAAACTGTTCATGGTGAGATATCCATAATCTTCAGTTGGCACTTAAAACGGGTAATAAAAGCCTATTAATCGCACCGCCACTGCTTTAACAACTCGTGCATCAGAGAGGATGGGATGTCGGTTATACAGTGCATGGGCATACAAACACAGTATTAGATATATGCATGCGTTACCCATATATACACTATGATGGGAGCTGCCGTTAATCCTGAGGTAAACTATACATCCCACTAACAGCGGACAGTTATTACTGAGGATAAGTGGTTTTGAAATACGATAAGGTTAATCAGAGTTTCCTGTAGCCAGAGAGAGAGCTGGCTCGTTACATTAAAACGAGCTATGCATCTTCGACCAACCCTTCAGGGACTCGGCTATACTACAGAATGGAGCAGTTTGCTTAAGGCTTTACTCATAACGCATCTCATCTTCGGCATCAATATGCATTAAATAAGGAGATAGGGGTGGTGCTATCGGGTATTTCAGGAATTGAGGGTGGTGATAACATGGGGACAAAGTGCAGACACTTCATTCTTCTAGCTTGTATGAAACATGGGAAATTTTAACATAACATGCAAGGGATTTGAAATTGGTAGATTTTTTTTTCAAAAATTAAAGTGAGCATACAGATATATTTATATGTATACTTCAATATGTAAGTTTCTACCATACCACCACATATGATCCAGTATTGTCCTGTTGCAGAAAGCAAGGCATTTTTAATTTTAATAAATTTTGTTTAAAAATATTTGCAATCACATAAATATTTGGGTTTTTAAAAAACTCATCTGAAATAATTGATTGACTTGATCTTAATAATAGAATTTGGCTGATTTTTCTCAAAAATTAAAGTAAACAAACAGAAATATTAATATGCATACTTCAGTATGTAAGTTTCTACCATACCACCACATATGATCCAGTATTGCCCACTTTGCAGGAAACGAAGCATTTTTTAATTTTGATAAATTTTTGTTTAAAAAAATATCTGAAATCATATAAAGGTTTGGGTTTTTATAAAAATCATCTTAAATAATCGAAATTGATTTAAAAAGTAATCATTCTTATCCAAAATTTTCAAAAAAAGTTTTTTCAGATAAATTTTTTTTCTTGTATTATATTTCTCTTGGTCTTAGATAAATTTTTCTTCTATTATCTAATGTGAAAAAATTATGTATTTTATAACCATTGTTATCAGATACAATAATTTCTTAAAGAAACTAAATTTATTAGAGATTTCTCAAAATGTCTTTTTATTATCAATAGTTGCAGTTTTCCTGTTTGTATTTAATATCATACGTAAATGCAGAATACAAACTAAAAATCATCAGGGAACAAATAGAGCTATGCCATCTTGAAGAACATTATTTATTAGCAAAATGATTTTCTAGCTATCGGGTATTTCAAGAATTGAGAGTGTAATAACATGGGGCAAAGTGCAGAAACTTCATCTTTTGTAGTGTGAAAGAAAAATGTGGAATTTTAACTTATCATACAAAGGGATTTGAAATTGGCAGATTTTTCACAAACATTAAAATAAATATACAGAAATATTTATATGCATACTTTTAATATGTAAGTTTCTACCATACCATTAGATATCATCTAGTATTTTCCAAAATGCAGAAAACAAAGCATTTTTAATTGGTAAATTTTGTTTAAAAAATATTTTCTATGACATAAATTTTTGGGTTTTTAAAAATAACCTTAAATAATTGATTGGCTGATCTTAATAATAGAAATTCGCTGATTTTTTTCTCAAAATTAAAGTAAACAAACAGAAATATTAATATGCATACTTCAATATGTAAGTTTCTACCATATCACCATGTATGTTCCTGTATTGCCCGATTGAAGAAAATAAAAGCAATTTTAATTTTGATAAATTTTGCTTAAAAATATGTGTAATCTTATAAAGGTTTGGGATTTAAAAAAAATTAATCTTATGACATAAATTGACTAAATAAACAACTATTCTTATCCAAGAATTTCCAATAATTTTTTCAAGTAAATTGGATTTTTTTACAATAACTAACATGATAGTGGGGCAAAGATATGTCAATAAAAGAGTTAAAGGTTTTCTTTAATTAACGATAATTAAATAAAAGTTCGTAATTTTTAATATGAATTTTGTGATGAAATAATAAATTCAGGAAAGAAATTAAACTTCTAAGGATCGTAACGCTCAAGTTACACTGGAACTTATACAAAGATGTAATTAAACATACTGATAGATGCAAAAATTCTGATCGTTTGTTTGACTTATTAATAATATTATTTTTGTAACATTTTTATTTAATATTTTTAATTGTAGTTATTAAACTATACTTTGGTAATTGTTAGATTTTTTTAAATTATTATTTTCCTATGCAATTAATAAAAACCACTTCAAAATTGTTATAAAACCAACATATTTATTAAATATCATCCATCAATTCATTATAAATTATTTTGAGATTGAATAAATTGCAGAAAAAAAATTTACTCATACATTAATATTTCCTTAACAAAGTTTTCATTTTTATTAATTTTTAATGATACAATTTCTCAATGAAACCTAACTTAAGTATAAAAAGTTTACTTGATACAACAAGAAATTACAGAACGCTTCTTCTTCTATTTGAGATATAACGCTATCCGCTATTTTAAAATATCATAAACAGGCGAATAATAATGATAATAATAATATACTTTTTTTAAATATTATATTGTACAAATATGAATTGTTTTAAGTTTCAGAGAAGTTCGAATGTACATACTTAATAGTCTCATGATATCTGGTAAAGTGAAAAGTTCTAAGCCAAAGTAGGCCTCTGATATGATGCAATAATCCAGGCAGTTAAAATTTATTGATAATGCAATTCTGAATTGGCAATGCATGGAAATGAAATAAGGCAATTTAGAGAATGGCAATTTATGGAATGGAGATTCTAGATGGGCTATTCGCGGAAATGGAATAAGGAAATTCATTGAAATTATAGCTGACCGTTATACCCTTTAATATATTGTCAAAAACAATGTGTAAATATTGCCACATATTCTTGTCACCATTTAGATACAGCATTATACATACAAAATCAAATGTATAAAGTTGTTATACATATGAGATTTCAGATATCTCATCACCTTCAGATACAGTTATATACGCTACAAAATCAAATGAATCTCATATTCTATAATATCTACAATATCGCATGTGATGAATTGGTATTAGCTTTCAATAAATGATACAATAAATTCCATGGACATATTCAATTTAGAAAAAGGAATCGAAAAATTATGAAAGAATTGTTCATTGCATATAAAACTGTAAACACACTCTCAAATACATGTTGATGTGCCATATCTCTTGATGCCTTTCTTAAGATATGCAGGTGGTTACAGGATTATCCAATACCATCCGTCATATCAAGTATTAATTTATAGATACCATTGGGATTCTTCCCCATGTATTAATATATTCGTCTTTCCTAGATACATTTGAACCCATCGTTTCCATATTAGAATAATCATCGGCTTCGACAAACGCGTGCCAATTTCTCGGTATTATAATCAGGGCCATGGTAGGCTTCAAATGATCAAATCTGGTTTAAGATCCATCTCCTGGCTTGTCGTCTGATTTATCGTTTGGTTAAAGTGCTGGTTTAGCAGGGTTCAATATCTTACTCGTCTATTAGGATTTACTGCTTATGGGATAATCAAATTGTAAGCAAAATATGATTCCAGCATTCAGAGAATAAATGTAGTCAAATTAAATTTCTGAGTAAAAATAATTTGCTTTAACATATGTGCCATTTGATATTTGTATGTTTTCTTCAAGGTCTTATAATTGCGATGGCTAATGACATATGAGTGTAAACAAGTAATATAAAAAACAAATTTTTTAAAGCCAATACTTTTTTTCACTATATTGCAGAAATTAATAATAATAATTTTTTCGTTTTTTAAATTCCATCTTTGGCGCCATCTATTGGTAGATGTATGCAACTTCTTAAATCTAAACTATAATTAATTAATTAAATTTAATTAATGAATTAATATGTGAAAAACTGTATTAAACATCAAGGGTAATCCACTACAAGTTCAAAAATATATATATTTGAACTTCAGTGGACGAATAAAAGTATTTTATTAACGATTAAAAATTTCAACAAGTTATATATAGGGACAGTGTGAACTAATAATAGAATTGCAAAAAAAAATAGTAATTGATGTCTGAAAATGGTGCAATAAATGATGGTATCAGTTTAAAAACAAGTGAATCACGCGTTTAAATCTTCCAAATATTTAGTTATAGATTTTTTCCTATTCAGTAAGATGTTTTTTAGTAAATATTCTACAAAAACTGCAAAAAAAAAAAAAGTTGTGCGTGATCTTTAAAAGAATTAATTTTAAAAATATAAATAAAAGTATTAAATTTCTCGTTTTAATGCATTTTTTTTTTTCATAAGTTGTGAAAATTTAAATGTCGGGAATAAAGTGTCAAATTTACTACTTATGTGGAAGTAAAACAAACAGCTTTTATGTAAAATTCATTCTACGAAAATACAAAATAATTTCTTTCTAAAAGTTTGAAATTTTTCGTTGTTGAATTTACGTATATTAATATTTTTTAAATTAATTTTCTTCATTCATGTTATTATAACAACTTTAAAAATCATGTTGTGAAGGGTTTATCATAGAAACCAACTTTATTTGCTTACGATACGTCTGCGGAAGTAAACATGTGTGTAAAATGTTTATTATAAACACTAAATATTACAAAAACTAGTTTTAAATTAAATATTTTTCTTTCTATTTAAAGTCTTTTAGTATTCAAAATAATATTTCTTTTCGAAATGCGGATTTGAGTTATAAAATGATATTTTCAGAAATTTCAGATAAGTGTTAAGGTATTTTTAAAGCAGTAGTCAACTACAGAAAATCATACAAAAGGAGAAAAATTCTTAAAGTTACTATTTTTGAAACTTTATTGACGCTTAATCTTATTTTACAGTGCAGAGCTCTCTGCTTCACACAACAAAATAAGTAAACTTTAAATAACATTTCAATCAATATAAAAATTATTGCCTAGAACATCCCAAAATGATAGTAACATTTTCAAAAAGTTCCAAGATGAGTTGAAATTCAACGAAATAAAAGTAAATCTGAAATCCGACTTGACTTTAAATGACTTTGGTATCAATTTGTTGAGACCTATATATGTATATAGCCACATTACCAACATCCAAAATTATACTTCTATGCTTGTTACAAACGAGCGCTGACTAACTATCTTATCTGTGGAAAGCAGTGACCCCAATGCATGCCGTAATTAGCAAATATTGAGAATTTGGTACCTCTCCTGAATGCTAGCTCAGCGTTATCAATTCAAGTGATTCCATCGTATGCAGTGTAATACTGCTTGAGATTTATCACGAATATAGTCACCATTGCGAAAGTTGATGCTCTATTTTGAGAGCCGTCATTGACATAAAAAGAAAAGAAAAGATAATTTTTTTTTTTTCCCTGTTTAAAGTGGCGCACCATTCATGAATATCGAGGAAAATGAAGTCTTTTGAACACCTTCCTTGGGTAAATCTGGTCTCTGAAAAGTATCTGTTCTAGTCTCTGGAATCGCTTAGATCCCCAAAAGTTATTAAACTGAAAGTTCTGCCGAGTGGAATTTATATGTGAGCACCAAAATATTATATTCCAGGCAGCACCAGATGGTATTGGCTTTCTGTAGAATGACTGAATTGAAAATTTGGAAAAATCAAGAATCAACGTGAAATTGATTCTTGCGATTTTCCCCAAGATCAAGGTACTTTCAATTTCAATGCCTCATGAATCAAGTCATTCACCATTATATTCTGAGATCAGCTCAAAGTGCGAATTATGACGATTTTCCTTATGATACTTCACTTAGGAGGTTTTGAATCATGCTGAAGTATCAGCCATTTCCAGTAATTACTTTTTCCATCCAAACTATAGCAACGACAAACGGTACTATCTTCAGCCTCTGAAAACTAGAACTTAAAGCCCTGCAGGACGAAATCAAGTTTCTAATTTGACTTTTCTACAAAGAAGCAGTGAAAATAGTTTCGGGTTACAAATGTCCCTCTCAGCCCATAGATGAAGTTATTAACAGAATCAGAATGTGTAATGCGACGTCACAGTTTTGAAAATATGTTTAACTAAATGCACCATTCACTATTATACTGCTTGTAATTTTATTTCTTCTACAAAATATATCATGAACAACTAACATCTATCACATTCTGATTCCTTAGAGTCAAGAGCACCCACTTAATTCAAAAGGATTTCTCGATAAAAACCAAAACTTGCCTAAATTAAATTAAAAACAAGGCCTACTGATAACTATAATGGATAATAATAAAAATATTTTGAAGGTTTCAATCCGTAAAAAATAATTGAAGTTCTATTATTTGGTTGTTATTTTATAATTATCATGAGTCTCTTAATTCTACTGTTCTCTTAATTTATCTGTTTTTGCTCTGTTGCATTGCTGGCGTTTTTGTACAGGCTTCTTGATTTCCTGCCTTGATTTGAAAAAATATTTTAAATACATACATCTATGCATCAGTAATCTATAATAAACATAATTTACACAAAATCTGACCCGTTGTAAGTTGATTTTCAGAAAATAAATACAACATAAAATAATCTAAACTGGCTGCAATGTGCCTTATATTATTAAATAAATTTTGATTTTAATTAATTTATTTATTTCAATTTGATTAAAACCTAATATTTTGAATAATCAATTTTTCGTTAATAAATATACTTCTTTGGTAAGATCCCCTTTTGATACTAAATTTTTCAATTTACCCATCAAAATCTTTAAATGTAAACAGCAGATATGTTTTAAACAATCCAATAAAATTCGTAAATCATCAGCTCAAATGCATATATACATGTCGTTCTTCCAATCAAATTATACAACAGCAAAAACTTAAACTCAAAATCCGTGACTCAAAACCAAATCATTTCTAAAGAATTTTAACTATCAAAATCTTGAATAAATAATGAATATTTATATATTCAATAAATTCTCTGCACCACTATCCAATATATAAAGCCTCACTTTCCAATTAAAGATAACAGCAAACAAATCTTAAACCTTTATATCATTTGGTAACTAAAATCCTCCAAATACCTTAATCCAAGAAAATCCTTCTGAAAAGAAAACAAAGTGATATGAAGGTATGTTTTGTGGGTAAAACATGGTCCAATAAATTCTAATCATCACTCAACATATATGAGCACAATTGTGGCTGTGGTTCTCTTCAAAGAATCCTACTGATAACACAGCAACTTAAGCTCTTCTTCCCACTCCAACCATCAAAACTCAAACAAAGTATGTGCGTGCTCAAACATAATCCAATAGTAAAAAACTAATCATCGCTAAATGAAAATATGGAAGTACATTTGTTGTTCTTCCAATCTGTAGTGGTTAACAGAAAAAAATCTATATCATTTGAACTAAATTTTTTTCCAATTTTACCAATCAAACATGAATAAGCAATGGTATGTATGTTTTATAATCTAATAAATAATTCGTCATCAAATGTACTAAGTACATCAGAAGTTCTTCCAACTGTAATGATAATGAAAAATAAACCTCAAAGCTTCAGAACTGACTTGCTTTCATGTTCTTAAATATAGTAGTCCAATAAAATTCATAAACCATCGATCAAATGTATAAATTACACTTAGTTGTTCTTCCAATTAGAATGACAAAATAAACAAATTTTAAACTTTATATCATTTGAAACTTCAAACTCTTCCTCCAAATTTAATCATCAAATTGTTAAACAAAACAGAGTGGTATTATATTTCATGTATATTAGTCCAATAAAAATCTCTGAAAATCATCATCAAATAATGTAATCGTAATGAAAGAATAATAAATCTCTTCAATTGTAATGATAACAGAAAAACAAATCTTAAACTCTTCCAATCTTAACTAACAAAATCTTAAATAAATAAGAATTGGTACTTAAAACATGAACTGAATAAAATTGTAAATCATAACTCAAATGGCTGCATAGTGCACTTGAGTTGTTCTTCCACTGAATGATAATGCTTCTACAGTACGAACGGTAAAATAATCCGATCCAGAATTTTGTGGAAATGCACTCCGCCGAAATACAGATTACGATTAGGCATCCCGCCCAGAGGAAACGCCTTTGGCAGAAACAACGAACATGCGGTCGCGCCAATAGCCGAGTAACAACAAATGTAATCAATCAAGTTCCTCATGTATCCCAGATTGCGACAAGCAGCAAGCCAACGCAAAGGTAGGATTACAGTAAATCTCCGCGAGACTGTCCGCAGTCGATAAATTG
>BPLR01006046.1:0-54464 GCA_021605095.1 Caerostris extrusa | reverse complement strand
TCATCTTAATTAATTATATTGTGTCACAATTTATAGTTGGCTACTTAGGGGCCTGGGTGGCCAAGTCGGCTAGCGCTCGGCACTCGGTTTCGCGTTTCGAGTCCCGGCGGTACCACCGGATGTTTGCAGTGGTTTCGCAATCCACTTTAAACATATCCCATCGATTTCTAATGGGATCGTGGCGAGGCTTGCATTGCGGGGGCAGTGCTACCTCTCAGTGTCAGTGGCTTATCTTTCGAGTTACACGCCCCCTGGGAAATGCAAAAGTGAGTAACGTTTGTGCAGCGCTTTTGCCTTGTGAGGCATCCAAGACTGCTGCTGTCTAAGTGTTTGCCAGCTGCATTAGAAGAAAAAAATTATATTAAAATAAATATTTAAGAGTGTCCGGTGTAATAGAGTAAATTTTCTAGAAATTTAAAATGGTACACAGGGAAATTAGAGGGAATACTAAACAGGAAATTAAGATAAAAAATGAAAAATAAATAATTATAAAAATAAAAAATTTTTTGAAATTATAAATACGGCATAATTAAAAAGGCCTCTGAAACAGTTTTATATTACTAAATAGGAGTAAGAATCTACGATGTGATCCTAAAAATAATATTATAAAGATGCATAAAATAATAAACATATTTTAATAAAGTAAGAGTATTTTTATACCTAATAAATTTTAATCCCAGTTTTGAAATAAAAACCATCTTCTATAAAATATTTTTAAAGAATCTGAAATAATTTGTAATACATTGTCTAACCAACAAAAGTGGATATATTGTGAAAAACTATTAAATATAAAAGTAAAACTGGTCTATATATTTGTTGTAAGAAAATCTGTCTTTTTGTAACGAAAATGTTTTTCTTGTTTATAGTAAATTAAAACCACGAGCATGTTTTTAGTTTAATAAAAAGAAAGGTTTAAATTGTGACTTAAAAGACAGAAAAGAAATTGTATATAATGTTGTAATATAATAATATTAATGTTCATCTCATTTCAATTTGCAATTACTGGTACTATTTCCATGTATCTCTTTATTACTTATTTTAAACATGTTTATTATTTACCTTGTAATATTTAAAGATGACATTTTTTGTTGTTGTAAAATATGGAATTAAGCATCACCTTTTGTGATTAAAAAAAATTGCACACATATTTTTAAATAAATTTCCCAAAACTAAATGTAATTAAAATAATATATAAAATACTTTTAAAAAATTCTTTCATTATGTCATGTTTAGAAATTCTGAAAAGGGAGTTAAATAAAAGCTGAAACCCGATTCGTGGCCATGTAATAGTATCACCATCCTAATAATAAATAATATAAATATTATGATAATTATCAATATAAAAAAACATCTATTGAAATTATTGATTTTTCTTAACTTATTTTAATAAAGAAGATTTTAATTAAAACTGGAAACTAAATAATATCTCTATATTAATCTATCTTAATATTTGCTTTAGCAGCACTCCTGCTGCCATCTATATTTCCACACAACTAAATTAAGAAGTTTTAGCTGTGTGTGATTTTCATTTATTTTTTAAAGTATTTTTTTTAGTCTTTTAACTGTATAGAAAATAAAGTACCATCAAAATATTGTATCTTTTAATATTTTTAAATTATTTTGTTTATGTTGATAAAGGTTTTAAATAATAAGAATCAGGTAATAAATTAAATAATTGTAACTGTATTATTAAATAATCATATAATATATTGAACACTGCTGCCATCTTTGGATAAAATGTAATCATTGGATGAAATTGAAAAAAAATTGACATTTTTAAATTAATATTACGAAATTGATCTAAAAATTGACCATAAAGCTCTTTTTCATAAATGTACATTGATATATTTTGATAAGAATTTTAATAAAAAATATACTTTTTATTGCTCCATAATTATTTATAAATATTCATAAAATATTGTATTTTAGCATGAATTATTTAGCTATAATTTAGACATATTTTTGTCTTTAATTTAAAGTAATTTAATTTTATCTTTTTCTGCAAAAATTGCTACTCTACAACTCATTTCTTAAAGATCTAAAGTTTTTTTAATTTTTGATAAAAATAATTTATAGATTAATACTAATAATAATAATAAATATAAATTGTTAAGAAATACTAAAATTAAGAAGTTTTGATTATTAATAATAATCATTTATTTTTCTTGTTCCTTGCTTTGGGTGTTGATCTATTCAAAGTTTGAATATTATATTAGAAAATAATATGTATATTTAAATAATGAGATAATTGGTACCCTGTTATACTGGAACGATCTTTAGAATCTTTTCCCATCGAATATTTATTGAATTTTCTGTTGTTCCAATCACTTGCAAGATAGGAGACGTTGGAGGAGCTATGGGTAAATGCAGGGAATTAGTAAATCATATATTAACCAATCATAAATCAGTAGACAATTATAAATAACTAATCATAAATCAGTAGACAACCATAAAATTAACCAATCATAAATCAGTAGACAATTATAAATTAACTAATCATAAATCAGTAACCAATCATAAATTAACAATTCATAAATCAGTAGACAATTATAAATTAACTAATCATAAATCAGTAGCCAACCATAAAATTAACCACTCATAAATCAGTAGACAATTATAAATTAACTTTAATCATAAATCAGTAGCCAACCATAAAATTAACCACTCATAAATCAGTAGACAATTATAAATTAACTAATCATAAATTAGCCAAATAGCCAACCATAAATTAACCAATCAGAAATTAACCAATCAGTAGACAATTATAAATTAGCTAATCATAAATCAGTAGCCAACCATAAAATTAACCACTCATAAATCAGTAGACAATTATAAATTAACTAATCATAAATCAGTAGCCAACCATAAAATTAACCAATCATAAATCAGTAGACAATTTTAAAATTAGCTAATCATAAATCAGTAGCCACAATCATAAAATTAACCAATCATAAATCAGTAGACAAAAATTAACCAATCATAAATCAGCTAATCATAAATCAGTAGCCAACCATAAAATTAACCACTCAATTAAATCAATCAGCAGTAACCAATCATAAATTAACCACTCATAAATCAGAAGACAATTATAAATTAACTAATCATAAATCAGTAGCCAACCATAAAATTAACCAATCATAAATCAGTAGACAATTGTAAATTAACTAATCATAAATCAGTAGCCAACCATAAAATTAACCAATCATAAATCAGTAGACAATTATAAATTAACTAATCATAAATCAGTAACCAATCAGAAATTAACCAATAAAATCATTAACCATAAATCAGTAGACAATTAACCAATAAATTAACTAATCAATCAAAATCAGTAGCCAACCAAAAATCATAAATTAACCATTCATAAATCAGTAGACAATTATAAATTAACTAATCATAAATCAGTAGCCAACCATAAAATTAACCAATCATAAATCAGTAGACAATTATAAATTAACTAATCATAAATCAGTATCCAACCATAAAAAAAAATTAACCAGTCATAAATCAGTAGAAAATTATAAATTAACTAATCGCCGTCAGTAACCAATCAGAAATTAACCAATCATAAATCAGTAGACAATTATAAATTAACTAATCATAAATCAGTAGCCAACCATAAAATTAACCAATCAAAATCAGTAAAATTAGCTAATCATAAATCAGTAGCCAATTTTAACCAATCATAAATCAGCTAATCAATCATAAATCAGTAGCCAACCATAAATCATAAATCAGTAGACAATTTTAAACCTCATAAATCAGTAGACAATTAAAAACCAATCATAAATCAGCTAATCATAAAATCAGTAGCCAACCATAAAATTAACCACTCATAAATCAGTAGACAATTATAAATTAACTAATCATAAATCAGTAGCCAACCATAAAATTAACCAATCATAAATCAGTAGACAATTTTAAATTAGCTAATCATAAATCAGTAGACAATCATAAATTAACCAATCATAAATCGGTAGACAATTATAAATTAACTAATCATAAATAGCTCATAAACCATCGTAGACAATTAAAATCAATAAAATCAGTAGCCAACCATAAAATTAACCACTCATAAATCAGTAGCCAACCATAAAATTAACCAATCATAAATCAGTAGACAATTGTAAAATTAACTAATCATAAATCAGTAGCCAACCATAAAATTAACCAATCATAAATCAATCATCAAATCAGTAGACAATTATAAATTAAATAATCATAAATCAGTAGCCAACCATAAAATTAACCAATCATAAATCAGTAGACAATAGTAGCAATTATAAATTAACTAATCAGTAGGCATAAATCAGTAACCAATCAGAAATTAACCAATCATAAATCAGTAGACAATTATAAATTGGCTAATCGCCGTCAGTAGCCAATCATAAATTAACCAATCATAAATCAGTAGCCAATCTTAAATTAACCAATCATAAATCAGTAGCCAAACATAAATCAGACAAGGATAATTTAATGACAATTGAGAAAAATCTTGAGAAGAATTTTTTTTTGGAACCGTAAAAGGAAAATATGTGGAGAATAAGATATAATAATTGAATTGCAAGAAAAATTGAGAGAATCAAATATAGTAAAAGTAATTAAAGCCTATCAAATAAGATGACTTGGCCATACATACTACAGGTATAAACAGCATTGCAAAAGCTAGAAAGAAAAAAGTGGCAGCACACGTACGAGGTGTTTGGACAAAGTGGAAAAGTGGTTAGAGAATGTTGGGAATGGCTGATATTAGAATCAAATAGTTCATGTTGGTTGAAGAAGAAAAATTTATTGCCAAAAAACATCGCAAAAGTGGATAAGTAAACAGCGATAAATTTGATAAATGCATCGTTACATAAATCACTATCTGTGTGTTTAAATTGTCCCACTAATAATTTACACATTAAAATTTTAAGCAGAAAAATAGTTCAGTTCACATATAAAATAGCAAAATTCAAATTATATGTTGTCAAATTTGATAAAATATGTTGTTATTTAAATCATGTGTATCTTTAAGTAGTCTAATGATAACTTACTCTTTTAAATTTAATTTCAAATGCAAAATGCTAGAATTTTATTTACGTGGTGGTAAATTCGATAAATATATTGTTAAATAAATCATAATAATATAAAATCATAATAATAAATAAATATAAATCATTGTTATCGATATGTTATTGTTATCGATAACAATAACGATTATAAATCATAATAACCGATAAATATATTGTTTATATATTCATTTACATTTGATGTGTAGAAAAATTAAAAATCCAGTATGAAAATGGCAAAACTTGAATTAGATAGTGGTAGATTTGATAAATGTATTGAGAGATAAATCATTATCTATATGTTTAAATAGTCCCACTAATAATTTGCACACCTAAATTTGATACTCAGAGAGTAGTTCAATTCACGTACAAAATAATAAAATTTGAATTGCATGATGTTAAATATATTGTTATTTAAATCCTTATATGTATGTTTAAAAAGTTACAATGCTACTTACTTTTTAAATTTGATATGTGGAAAGGTTTGCCTTAAAAATACAATAGGGTAGAACTTAATTTACATGATGCTAAATTTGATAAATATATTGTTACATAAATCACTATATAAATAATTTACTTATTCAAATATGTGCAGTAAAGCTAAATTCAACTGCAAAATGCTAGAATTTTATTTGCGTGGTGGAAAATTTAATAAATATACTGCTGCATATTATCTTTATCTTTAAATAAATAATATATCCATTTACATTTGAGCAATAGAAAAATTAAAACCAAGTATGAAATGGCAAAACTTGAATTGCATGATGGTAAATTTCATAAATATATTGTGAAATCATTATTTGTATATTTGAATAATTCCATTGATAATTTACTCTTTTAAATTTGGTATGTTAAAAACAGTTCAACTCCTATAGAATAGTAGAGTTCGATTTACAAGATATTAAATTTGACAAATACGTTGTCATTTAAATCCTTATATGTATCCTTAAATAATCTCAATGATAATTTACTGTTTTAAATTTGATGTATAATAAAAGATTTGCCGTAAAATAAAATATGGTAGAATTTGATTTACATAATGATAAATTTGATAACAATGTCATCTAAATCCTTACATGTGTGTTTAGATAGTTTCAACTTAAATTTGATGTACAGAAAGGTTCAATAGAATTACAAAATTATTGGACCTGACTTGCACATGAAGATAAAATTCATATTTACATTGTTACGTAATGCATTATTAGTACTTTAAGAAAGTAAATTTGACGATATACATTAATATACTTAGGCAAAAACCAGCTGTAAGAAAAGTATTTAAAACAAATGCATTTATCAAGAATTTGATTAACATGTTGATAAATTTGATAATAATGTTGTCACCTAGATCCTTACATGTGCCTTTAGACAGTTTCAACTTAAATTTGATGTGCAGTAAAGTTCAATAGAATTACAAAATTATTGGACCTGACTTGCATGAAGATAAAATTCATATTTACATTGTTACGTAATGCATTATTAGTACTTTAAGAAGTAAATTTGAAGATGTACATTAATATACTTAGGCAAAAACCAGCTGTAAGTATTTAAAACAAATGCATTTATCAAGAATTTGATTAACATGTTGATAAATTTGATAATAATGCTGTCACCCTAGATCCTTACATGTGCCTTTAGATAGTTTCAACTTAAATTTCATGTGCAGAAAAGTTCAATAGAATTACAAAATTATTGGACCTGACTTGCATGAAGATAAAATTCATATTTACATTGTTACGTAATGCATTAGTGGTACTTTAAGAAGTAAATTTGACGATATATACATTAATATACTTAGGCAAAAACCAGCTGTAAGTATTTAAAACAAATGCATTTATCAAAATTTGATTAACATGTTGATAAATTTGATAATAATGCTGTCACCTAGATCCTTACATGTGCCTTTAGATAGTTTCAACTTAAATTTGATGTGCGAAAAGTTCAATAGAATTACAAAAATTATTGGACCTGACTTGCATGAAGATAAAATTCATATTTACATTGTTACGTAATGCATTATTAGTACTTTTTAAGAAGTAAATTTGACGATATACATTAATATACTTAGGCCAAAACCAGCTGTAAGTATTTAAAACAAATGCATTTATCAAGAATTTGATTAACATGTTGATAAATTTGATAATAATGCTGTCACCTAGATCCTTACATGTGCCTTTAGATAGTTTCAACTTAAATTTGATGTGCAGAAAAGTTCAATAGAATTACAAAATTATTGGACCTGACTTGCATGAAGATAAAATTCATATTTACATTGTTACGTAATGCATTATTAGTACTTTAAAGTAAATTTGACGATATACATTAATATACTTAGGCAAAAACCAGCTGTAAGTATTTAAAACAAATGCATTTAACAAGAATTTGATTAACATGTTGATAAATTTGATAATAATGCTGTCATCTAGATCCTTACATGTGCCTTTAGATAGTTTCAACTTAAATTTGATGTGAGAAAGGTTCAATAGAATTACAAAATTATTGGACCTGACATGCATGAAGATAAAATTCATATTTACATTGTTACGTAATGCATTATTAGTACTTTAAGAAGTAAATTTGACGATATACATTAATATACTTAGGCAAAAACCAGCTGTAAGTATTAAAACAAATGCATTTATCAAGAATTTGATTAACATGTTGATAAATTTGATAATAATGCTGTCACCTAGATCCTTACATGTGCCTTTAGATAGTTTCAACTTAAATTTGATGTGCAGAAAGGTTCAATAGAATTACAAAATTATTGGACCTGACTTGCATGAAGATAAAATTCATATTTTTATTGTTACGTAATGCATTATTAGTACTTTAAAAGTAAATTTGACGATATACATTAATATACTTAGGCAAAAACCAGCTGTAAATTATTTAAAACAAATGCATTTATCAAGAATTTGATTAACATGTTGATAAATTTGATAATAATGCTGTCACCTAGATCTTACATGTGCCTTTAGATAGTTTCAACTTAAATTTGATGTGCAGAAAAGTTCAATAGAATTACAAGTGTATTGGACCTGACTTGCATGAAGATAAAATTCATATTTACATTGTTACGTAATGCATTATTAGTACTTTAGAAGTAAATTTGACGATATACATTAATATACTTAGGCACAAACCAGCTGTAAGTATTTAAAACAAATGCATTTATCAAGAATTTGATTAACATGTTGATAAATTTGATAATAATGCTGTCACCTAGATCCTTACATGTGCCTTTAGATAGTTTCAACTTAAATTTGATGTGCAGAAAAGTTCAATAGAATTACAAAATTATTGGACCTGACTTGCATGAAGATAAAATTCATATTTACATTGTTACGTAATGCATTATTAGTACTTTAAGAAGTAAAATTTGACGATATACATTAATATACTTAGGCAAAAACCAGCTGTAAGTATTTAAAACAAATGCATTTATCAAGAATTTGATTAACATGTTGATAAATTTGATAATAATGCTGTCACCTAGATCCTTACATGTGCCTTTAGATAGTTTCAACTTAAATTTGATGTGCAGAAAGGTTCAATAGAATTACAAAATTATTGGACCTGACTTGCATGAATAAAATTCATATTTACATTGTTACGTAATGTATTATTGGTACTTTAAGAAGTAAATTTGACGATATACATTAATATACTTAATAAAAACCAGCTGTAAGTATTTAAATCAAATGCATTTATCAAAGAATTTTGATTAACATGTTGATAAATTTGATAATAATGCTGTCACCTAGATCCTTACATGTGCCTTTTGATAGTTTCAACTTAAATTTGATGTGCAGAAAGGTTCAATAGAATTACAAAATTATTGGACCTGACTTGCATGAAGATAAAATTCATATTTACATTGTTACGTAATGCATTATTAGTACTTTAAAAAGTAAATTTGACGATATACATTAATATACTTAAGGCAAAAACCAGCTGTAACTATTTAAAACAAATGCATTTATCAAGAATTTGATTAACATGTTGATAAATTTGATAATAATGCTGTCACCTAGATCCTTACATGTGCCTTTAGATAGTTTCAACTTAAATTTGATGTGCAGAAATGTTCAATAGAATTACAAAATTATTGGACCTGACTTGCATGAAGATAAAATTCATATTTACATTGTTACGTAATGTATTATTGGTACTTTAAGAAGTAAATTTGACGATATACATTAATATACTTAGGCAAAAACAAGCTGTAAGTATTTAAATCAAATGCATTTATCAAGAATTTGATTAACATGTTGATAAATTTGATAATAATGCTGTCACCTAGATCCTTACATGTGCCTTTAGATAGTTTCAACTTAAATTTGATGTGCAGAAAGGTTCAATAGAATTACAAAATTATTGGACCTGATTTGCATGAATAAAATTCATATTTACATTGTTACGTAATGTATTATTGGTACTTTAAAAGTAAATTTGACGATATACATTAATATACTTAGGCAAAAACAAGCTGTAAGTATTTAAATCAAATGCATTTATCAAGAATTTGATTAACATGTTGATAAATTTGATAATAATGCTGTCACCCTAGATCCTACATGTGCCTTTAGATAGTTTCAACTTAAATTTGATGTGCAGAAAGGTTCAATAGAATTACAAAATTATTGGACTTGACTTGCATGAAGATAAAATTCATATTTACATTGTTACGTAATGTATTATTAGTACTGTTTAAGAAGTATATTTAACGTTATACATTAATATACTTAACTCAAATACAACTGTAAAATATTTAAATCAAATACAATTTGTAAGGGTTTGATTACATAATGTGATAAATAAGATACCTGTTTCCAGAGTTGTCCCAATGATGCTGTCAGTCTGTGGTCCAGCTCCTGCCACATTATAGGCCTTCACTATGATTTCGTACTTGGTGAAGGGCTGAAGTCAATAACATAGGTGGAGTGCAGCTCGCCGTTCTCGTTCGCCTCGACAGTCTTGTACTGAAACTTTTCAGAGGTGATATACCCTGTAACCTACGTGATAGCCCTGGATTCTGCCGTGTCTTGCGTCTTCTCTTGGAGGCTGGATGGGGATAATAAATTAACTCAGTTTACCAATGTAGGGACAAACAAATGTATGAATACAATGCAAATAGAAAGATTGATAAAAAATGAAAATCAATGCATTAAATGTTCAAAGCTTGTAATTTTTATAGCAATATACTATTGCGTGTATACTATAGCAACATACTATACTATACTACGTGATTATAATTAAATTTTCACCTTCAAAATACAGTAAAAAAGAACCATTCGTCACAATGAGTTCAAATTTGAACTGGAGATAATGAAGAAGGGGGAAACGGTATGGTATCAAAAAATTGTATTAGTAGATGGCGCTGTAAGCGGCATAAAAGAAGTGAATTCGGCTATCAGTGATATTTTGAATCGAAATGACAACTTATTTGTCATGAGTTGCACATTAAATCAACTGTAGTGTTCGATGTACTTGATTGTTTCGGTTTTTGACGAAAAATATGACTTCGAAAGTCATTCAACAGTTGTAACACTATTAATGAGAAGCCCATCCACCACGTCCAGGTCATACCAAATTGAATGGGAAAAATCAGTGGAACTTTTTTTTTTTTTGGAATATTTTTGATGCCATACCGTTTCCCCCTCTTCAAGTCTGTCTGTATGCACCATATACGTTGCAATGCTTTTTAAACAAACTAATTATAAAAGGACTTCTAAAATTTTATTGGTGACATAGAAATATGGAAATAACGACTCAATTTATAGACATAAGAAATAAAATTAATAAACTGAAACTAATAATAATATGAATATGAGATTGTTTAGATGAAGAGAAGCTAATAATGGAATATGAGTTGCACATTAAACACATTGAATATGGAATATGAGTCGCATGTTTATAATGGAATATGTTATATAATGGAATATAAGTTGCACATTTTTAATTATGAAAACTAATAATAAAATGAATAGGAGGCTATTTTAAATATGAAAACTAATAATAATTTGAATATGAAATTATTTTGATTGAAAACTATTAATAATTTGAATATGAGGTTGCTTTGACTGAAATATAATAATAATTTGAATATGAGATTATTTTGACTGAAAATTAATAATAATAAGACTATGAGGCTATTTTAACTGTGAAAACTAACCATAATAGGAAGTTATTTTAATTATGAAAATTAATAATATGAATACGAAGATATTTTGTTTAAAACTAATAATAATATAAATACGAGTTTGTTTTGACTAAAAAACTGATAGTGAAAATAATATGAGGTTAACATGATTCTGAAAACTAATAACAATATGAATATGATATTAATTTGACTAAAAGGTAATAATGATAAGCCTATGAGGTTATTTTTAACTGTGAAAACTAGCAATAGTATGAAAACTAAAAACACGAATAATATGAATATGAGGTTATTTTGTTTAAAAACTAATAATGATATGAATATGCAATTATATCGAAACGAAAACAAATAAACTGGAAGTTAAAATAAGTACAGAATTAATCTGAAAATTCGCTTTCCATTTCGAGATTTTTCAATTTTCGAAATGGAAATTTATTTATTTTTTTTTTTTACTTTCGTAACTTAAATAGTTTTCTTAAAGGGTAATAAACAACTGGTAAAATTTTACAAATAAATTTTAGTGATGCTGTACTATAAAAACAGAAAATTGTTATTTTCGTTAAAAATTCTCTTAAGCGTAATTCTCGCAGAATAAACTTTTTTTCCATGAGTTTAATGCAAATTTATTTTAAATTAACAGTATTCAAATGCTATATACTTGTAATTTAAAATGGCAAAAAATGAACCAAATAAATCAATTAATAAAACTTTCTATCTCTGTTCTTTAATTTCTTTTTTGCCATTAAAAGTGAAAAACCTTCTACTTATGAGCCAGGAAAACCGAATTATAAATTAAATTAACGAGATTTTAATTAATACCGTTGGCATAAAAACTTTAAAAACCCAAAATCAGAGAAAGGCTTTTCTTTCATTCACCATTCGTTCAGATATGCTTAACAACTTCCAAATCATTCTGGTTTCGGAAAATATATTCCCTTTTAGATTTTAATTGCGTAGATGATTAATTAAAAGGTTTTTTTGATAACTTCATAACGTTATGATATGAATTTTTTGATGTCTACAAAAATTAAAAGTAGAAATATAGTAAACATAAAAATAATTATTTGTGGCAACCTTTAATATCCTTGTATATCATTGTATAAGCACATATGTATGTATACGTGATCATGATGTCTTGCTATGGAAAATTCGCTACAATAACTATAAAACTTGTTATAAAAGACTAAACACAAAAAATCATCAAAGAAACGATTTCCCATGCTTAAACAATTTGATAAAAAATTACTATAATTGTCAATTAATTCTTTAAATACACTCATGTCCATAAATTAAGGATAATTCAGAATCACACAGAAATTGAACTCTAAAATAAAAATTTCACCTGTAGAATTATCACACACATCTTGAAGAAGAATATTCAAATTACAGGAAACCACCAGATGGCGCGGATAGTACGTCACAATGACGAGAGTGTAAGAGAGGGGTATATAAGGAATGGTGGCAAAGAAGTAAAAATTGTTCACAAGCGCTTTAAAAGCCTTTCAATGCAATAACCGCATAGTTATGGCACAAAGGAAGCATTTGGATGATTTTTACGTGGTAGAATTATCGGACGACTGGAATGTGGACGTACCCAGCTGGAAGTATTCGAACTTGGAATCGCCCAGAGTGTCATCTCCAGGCTTTGGCAACGATTCCAAGATGATGGTAATGGGAGTAGATGTTACAGCACAGGTCGTCCCCGAGTTACAACGCCGAATGAGGACCGGTATTTAGCAGTTACTGCCAAAAGAAACAGACGGAGCACAGCATCAGACCTGTCTCGTCAGCTCTCTTCAGCTACCGGTACGACAGTTTCAAGGCAGACCGTGTACAGATGCTTAGGGCACATTGGTCTATATGCTCGTAGGCCTTTCAGATGTGTTCCACTTACCGCAACTCACTGTCGCCTGCGATTAACCTGGAGTAGAGAGCATGCATTGTGGACACCGCAACAGTGGTCTGGTGTGATGTTTTCCGACGAGTCCAGGTTTAGTTTGCAGTCTGATTCTCGTCAGACTTTCATATGGAGAGCGCCAGGTACCCGTTACCACCAAGAGAACACCATTGAACGACACCGTTACTGTGGTGCAGGATGACTCGTTTGGGAGGAATTATTCTTGGTTCCAGAACTGACCTGCATGTTCAGAGTGTAACGATGACAGGCTACATCTATGGATGTCATTCTGGAACAACATGTACGTTGGTTTTCGGGGCGCCATAGGTGATGAATTTCTGTTTATGGATGACAACGCCCGTCCTCACCGTGCAAACATTGTAGACGAATGCCTTCAATTGGAGGATATCACCCGTATGGGTTGGCAGCATACTCGCCGGACTTGAATCAATAGAGCATGTGTGGGATAAGCTTGGCCTACGAATTGTAGCCCCGTCAACCCCCTCCCACCTGCCAACCGGAACTTCGGAGGGCATTGCTTGATGAGTGGTGTAATATTCCCCAAGATCAGATTGATAATTTTATACTCAGCATGCCTAGGCATTTGGAAGGCCTGTATTGCATCGTCCGGGAGACATACTCCATATTAACCATCATACTAACCATGTTATACTGTTTTTTGTAAATAGGTTCCTTTTTAAAAATTTGCTCCAGGGAGTAAAATCGAAATTTTTATTAATTATGTCAAACATATAGCATCTTTTTTTTGCTCTTTACCTTTTTTTAATATATAGACTTTACAAATAAGTCAAATTTGTTTTGCTTCTGTCTCTTTCTTTAACTGAACTTCATTATCCTTAATTTATGGACATGAGTGTATATAGGGTTATGTGAGTAAGCAATTTTAGTTAATATTAGCATTAATCACTTGTACTCAAAAATAATATTGATTCGGTTTATGCTTTACAAAGAAGGCTACACTGTGAAGTGTTATTTTTTCAGTTCTATTTTTACCGATTCTAACTGAAATTTTTTTGTTGCCCATTCTGTGTTATCGGAATTTATCGCTAGATCTGTTTTTGACATGAATCCAGTTATCTAGCGAGCAGAAATACCATTGTTTATATTGTTATGAGATTATGTATTTTTGTTTCTTGATAAAGCTATTTTGAGAATGTTATTATTAATTTCTTTTGCTTCTATTTATAAGGATCTCTTATAAGAAAGAATGTATACAATTATTTTATTTTATTAAAAATATTCACACTTCAAAGCATTTATCTGTAGCATTAATCCAATTCCAATCGTACAATCCTAAAGAATGTTATTACTAACGAATTTTGTGTAAAACATCTATTCAATTAGATTTGATGCTAAAATCATATTGCACTACCATGAATTAAATTAGAAAACTTATTACCTTTTAGAAATAATATGATGAGTTTTTTGATGCTTATCTTCAAATACCAGTGTAGTTTTCATCAAATAATTTCTATCGAGAGTAATTAGTTGCTCTTGGAAGTGTTTACATTTTCCATGATGAATAGCACTTCCAGTGAGAAAGTAATCCAATTTTACTTCAGATCTTTTTTAATCTTTGCCGACACGAAACGAGACTAGTTTTTTTTTTAAGGAAACAGTTTTCATCTATTTCGTTGTAATTTGTTGAGCACATTTTTAATTTAATTATTCCCATCTCCAAATTATGTCTAAAGAACCCTTGAAGAGGGTTCTTTATAATCAACCGTTTCTGTCTCTCCGCATTACTCTATACTGAGGGGAAATTATTAAAGCAAGTCTTACGGAATGCTTGCTGTGTTAAGGTACAGAGTTTTATGAGACTAGGCAGGTGGTGTTTTTAAGGGGTCTTTCTTTAAGTGGTCTTGGGACTTTTTCTTGAAATTTTTTTTTTATCTTTATTCTTTTTCATTTTTTTTTTTTTTTCGTTGTAGATTTCTGGTTCTGCCGAAGCAATTTCCTTCGGTTTGAGGTATAGGAGACGTGTTTTGTGGATAAGAATAGAGTCTAACATTTAGTGTCTGCTGTAAGTGGCTTTGACTGACGTGTTTTTGGTAATGGTAGGCTGATTTAGGGTGGAATTTGATTAAGTTAAGTGGATGTGAGAACCTTGGCCCGTATAAGGATTTTCGGTTTAGTGGAACGAAGTTTATTTAGTATTATGTATTGCTTTGTGTCAGTTTACTTTATAAGTATTTAGTAAAAAAGTAAATCGAATCAAATATATAAACGGAGAAATGGTTTATATTTTTGGTTGAGTGATAACAAATGTTTGATAAATTTTGAAATCGGCAAGGGCTGAGAGGCGGGAGAGAAAAATTTATATCTCGTCTACTAAATTTTATGTTAAACTTCATTATATTAGTATAAAATAAATTTCGCAACAGAATATTTAGAAAATGTAAAATACTTTAATTCATTTATTTTAAGAATAAAGTAGATCAAATAATAAAACAACATGGACATTCGATAATTTTATGAGTCTCATTATCCATGACACCGAATATCTGCTATCAAATTTGAGTGACAGGTTGTTCTCATTAGTACAAAACACTAATTGCTTGTGATATAACTACTCGCAAAAATGCTTATCTGGTGTCAAATTTGAGTGATGGGTCGTTATTATATACTTGACAAATAAGATTTTCCCGTAAGAAAAAATGCTACACTACCATCCGGGTCATGTAGACCCTTAAAGAATGTATACAATTATTTCATTTAATTAATAAATTTAACTCTTCGAAGTATTTATCGGTAACATTAATTCGGTTCCAGTCATACAATCTAAAAAATGTTATAGCTGACTAATTTTTGCTTAAAACAGCTATTGAATTGATTCTGATAATTGATGAAATATTATAGCAATAGATTGAATTAAATTAAGAACTTATTACCTTTAGAAATATTTAATGAGTTTTCTGGTGATTATCTTCAAACATCAGTGTAGTTTTCATCAAATAATTTCTATCGAGAGTAATTAGTTGCTGTTGGAGGTGTTTACATTTTCCATGATGAGTATACTTCCGGTGAGAAAGTAATCAAATCTTTTTTAATCTTTGCCGACACAAAACGAGAATAGTTTTTTTTTTTTAAGAAAACTGTTTTCATCTATTTCGTTGTAATTTGGTGGAACATACTTTTAATTTAATTATTCCCATCTCCAATTTAATGTCTAAAGAACCCTTGAAGAAGGTGCTTTATAATCAACCGTTTCTGTCTCTCCGCATTACTCTATACTGAGGGGAAATTATTAAAACAAGTCTTACGGAATGCTTGCCTGCGTTAAGGTACAGAGTTTTATGAGACTAGGCAGGTGGTATTTTAAGGGGTCTTTCTTTAAGTGGTCTTTGGAACTTTTTTTCTTGAGGTTTTTTTTTTTTCTGTATTATTTTTCTCTTTTTTTTTTCTTTGTAGATTTCTTGGTACTGCCGAAGCAATTTCCTTCCGTTCGAGGTATAGGAGACGTGTTTTGTGGATAAGAATAGAGTCTAACATTTAGTGTCTCTGTTGTAAGTGGTTTTGACTGACGTGTTTTTCGTAATGGTGGGCCGATTTAGGGTGGAATTTGATTAAGTTAAGAGGATGTGAGAACCTTGGCATGTATAAGGATTCTCGGTTCAGTGGAACGAAGTTTATTTAATATTATGTATTGCTTCGTTTCAGTTTACTTTTATAGTATAAGAATGTAAATCGAATCAAATATATAATCGGAGAAATGGTTTATATTTTTGGTTCAGTCATAAGAAATGTTTGATAAATTTTGATTTCGGCAAGGGCTGAGAGGGGGAGAGAGAAATTTATATCTAGTCTACTAAATTGTATTTTAAACTATATTATATTTGTAAAAAATGTATTTTTATGAGACTCATTATACATGATATCTAATATCTGCTATCAAATTTGGGTGACATGTTGTTCTCACTAGTACCAAACACTAATTGTATGTAATATAAATACCCACAAAACTGCTTGTCTGTTGTCAAATTTAAGTGATGGGTTGTTATTATATACTTGTCAAATTATATCTTCCCGTAAGAAAAAAATGCTACATGTAGAACCTTAAAGAATGTATACCATTATTTCATTTAATTAATAATTTTAACTCTTCGAAGCATTTATCAGTAACCATAATTCGATTCCAGTCATACAATCCTAAAGCACGTTATCACTAACAAATTTTGTTTAAAACACCTATTGATTCAATTCTGATAATTGATGAAATACTACAGCAATGGCATGAATTGAATTAGAAATTTATTACCTTTAGAAATACTAGTAATATTATGAATTTTTTTGGTGCTTATCTTCAAACATCAGTGTAGTTTTCATCAAATAATTTATATCGAAAGTAATTAGTTGCTGTTGGAAGTGTTTACATTTTCCATGATTAATAACACTTCCAGTGAGAAAGTAATCAAATTTTTCTTCAGATCTTTTTTTAATCTTTGCCGACACGAAACGAGATCATTTTTTTTTTTTTTTTTAAGGAAACAGTTTTCATTTATTTTGTTGTAATTTGGTGGAGCACACTTTTAATTTAATTATTCCCATCTCCAAATTAATGTCTAAAGAACCCTTTAAAGGGTGCTTTATAATCAACCGTTTCTGTCTCTCCGTATTACTCTATACTGAGGGAAATTATTAAAACAAGTCTTGCGGAATGTTTGCTGTGTTAAGGTATAGAGTTTTATGAGACTAGGCAGGTGGTGTTTTAAGGGGTCTTTCTTTAAGTGGTCTTTGGGACTTTTTTTTTCTTGTTTTTTTTTTTTTTTTTTCTTTTTAGATTTCTGGTTCTGTTGAAGCAATTTCCTTCAGTTCGAGGTACAGGAGACGTGTTTTGTGGATAAGAATAAAGTCTAACATTTAGTGTCTGTTGTAAATGGTTTTGACTGACGTGTTTTTTCGTAATGGTGGGCTGATTTAGGATGGAATTTGATTAAGTTAATTGGATGTGAGAACCTTGGCCTGTGTAAGGATTTTCGGTTTAGTGTAATGAAGTTTTATTTATTGCATTGTTTTTCTTTTTCGGTTCACTTTGAAGTATGAAAAAATAAACCAAATAAATATTTATGCGTGTAAATGGTTTATTTTTAAATTCCTACTATTAGATCACTCTCACCCTGTATATATCTTGTTCAAATTTTGAATCGTTAATAAAATGATACTGAATTTTAATGCAAAAAACCTTTAAAATACTAATTCATTAATTAAATTTAATTAATTAATTTTAGTTTTTTTAGATTTAAGTTGCATGTATCTGCCAATAGATGTAAGAAGAAAATTTCAACTTTATTTGTAAATGACTTTTCTGCAATATAGTGAAAAAAAGTAGGAATTGACTAAAAAAATTGTTCTTATATTACTTGTTGTAGAATAATAAGAAATGACAAAAATGATAATATAAAATTTTAATTTCTGCAAGGTAAAAGAGAGAGAAATTTATATCCAGTATATATATTAATTTTTTTAAACCAAATTATATTTGTATAAAACAAATTTAACTATAAAATATTTCGAAAAATGTGAACTCATTTGAACCCGCGCTGAAACCGATATATCTTTATATATATAATTTTTCTATACGTGTGCTTGTCATTGATCACCTCCTAAACGGCTGTACTGATTTTGATGAAACATTTTGTGTGTGTTTGATAAAACATGGAAAAGGTTTTTTATGTTATTCTTTTTGTTCTAAGTCGCAACCAGAGAGTGATGCAATCTATCAACTTCTATGCCGTTCAACCAATCGCTCTGAAAATTGTTAATAATATGTATTCGAGTATGGAAAATTGGTTCGCGCTATCCACTTTATTGTTACATACCACCAGAGAGTGCTGAAGCATTTTATCTTATATACCCTTCAAATGATATCCCTGAAAATGAGTATGCACATATGTTGGAGAACGGAGAATATGTTCGCGATATGTAATTATCTACAATGCATTTTTTTGGCAGGACAAAAGAATGCAGGGTTCTGCTTGTAATAATAATTATTATTTCTTAAGATTCATGCCACAAGTAATTGCGTCAAAAAGGACAAAGCAAAAGTTTTAATCTATTTAATACAATTATAAATTACAATAGAAAAAATGGAAATAAATGTAGAAAAAGACTAAATACATGAATTTGAATTGTAGAAGAATTTATACAGATACTGAACTAAAGATAAATGAGGAGATATTGAAAAAAATTGTGGAGTTACATTTGGGTCCATTTACCATCAATAATAATGATCTCATGCCAGAGATTATACAAAGGTCAAATACAGGAAGTAGCGGTATCTTTGTGCTTAAAACAATTAATAAGATCTGAAGTAATAACACGGAAAACGAAGCACCGAATTAAAAACTATAATCAGACCAACTGTTATTTATGGGTCAGAGACCTGGACCTTAACTCAAAAACAGGAGAATATGTTGATACCATGAGAGAAGAAGAACTTCAGGGCTATATTCTGAGCTATCAGAGATAGTAATGTTTGGAGGATGCGTTACAATTATGAAATTGTTTGGAGAAAAGAATGTCATAAATTTTATAAAGCCCAAGAGAATTCAGGACACAAAGATACAATGGACGACAGCAGAGGTACAAAAGAAAATTTTCAAGTGTCTTGACCAAAGAAAAAAAAAAAAGGGAAGGCCAAAAAAAGAGATGGATTAATGAAAATCTGAAGAACCTAAAGATCACAAATTGGAAAAAACCAAAGCTCGAAACAGACGACTTTGGAGGCGTATTGTTAGAGAGGACATGGTCCAACATAGACAGTAGTGTCGGGGAGTTAAATAAAATTAATAAAAATAAAATTAATTAAAATTTTCAAATATAACATATGTTGCATGATTGCACAAATGAAACACTTTTAGTTTTATTAAATATTATTAGAAAAACATATGTGCGGAAAATAATCGTTTAGCGTAATCGTAGTGTTAGTCGTAATAATCGTAAATCGTTAAGGAAAAATCATTTGGAATCTCTGTTTATAAATAAAAAGACTTTAAAAAGTAAAAAAGTGTAAAAGTTGTATAATAATACATTAAAAATAAACAAAATATATATTAAAAAAGGAACACTACCACTTAAATATTAATCACCACATCGTTATCATTATCATTATATCGTTATCATTTAATCACCACCAATGCAGCAGTCACAAAAAAATATAAAAATTTTATTTAATTAAACATTGTTGATAATAATTTCGATAGTAATTAATAAATCCAAAAACTTTGACTTTTAGATGATTCCGTTATTAAGTTTTTAAAAATAAAAACAAATCCCTAACTTTATATAGTGGGAGACAAATTGATATGAATCACTTTTACCAATTTTTTCAATTTATAGATTTTAATTATGAAAGTAAAATCTTTATAACTAAGCCTCTCATTATGCATTTGTTCGTTCACTTTATTATGCTTATTTCATTTTTTTTAATTCATTTTTACATATAACAATCACTTCATATAGCCTGATGGCCGAGTGTCTGGCTCTCGGTACCACAGGTATCGGGTTCAAATCCCGGCGTTGGCATGGGTGTTTGTAGTAGTTCGGAATCCACTTTAAACCGTAGGTCCCGGTCCTAATAGGATCGTAGAGCGTTGCGGGGGCATTGTTACTCCGCGTCCGTGGCTTAGTTACACGCGCCCACTGGGTAGTGCAAAGTGAGTAACGTCGGTGCAGTCCTTATGACATAAAAATATCACGGTCTATTTGCCTGCTGCATTAGAAGGGAAAAAAAACAATCACTTCAAAACATTTGAGTGCAATGAAATGTGCAATTAACACATTAGAAGCAACTAATAAAGCATATAGAAGCGAAGTATCAAATTGGAAGCAAGTGTATAATCAGTTTGGAAAATCGTTTGTGTTGATAAGACGTGAATTATAATGAACATATACAAACACTTGAAGTCGTTTCCCATTTGTAATTTGTTTTTTATCTATAAAAAATGATTGCCCTATGGTGAATGAACAAAATAAATGAATATATAAAAAATCTTAAATTTATTTGTGAATATATAATGTTTTCGATGACTAAATTCAGAAAAAAAATTGGATTAATAGTTTAAGTTTTATATTATAGGAAATACAGAAAACATATATATAGTTATTTTGTATAGAGATAAAATTCATAAAAAATATTTATCTATAATATTATTAATTATATTAATTAATATTTATCTTTATATATAATATTTATAAAATAATTATATTTAACTATAATTTATAAATTAATTTATTAAATAATTTAATATAATAATAAAATTTATGGTCACGAAGGTTTTTTTCAAAGATTTTTTTTTTTTGTTAAAAATTTTCAGTATTTTTTGAGTCTCAATATAAACATCAAAAAAGACACACCCATTAACAGATATATTCAAATTATTTACGAAAAATAAGTGAATTACAATTCATTGATTTTTAAAAAATCCCAAACACTAAATTGTTCAGAAATTGCTCTAAGACAATTCAGAATTTAAAATTAAACCTTACTTTAACTAACAGATGGAATAATTAAATATAAAAAGCAACAAAATATTTTTTAACTCTGATTATTAATAAATGTATTTGTTAGTTTATAGATAAAGCGAATAACATTATAAAATTTTTATGTTTTGTAAATAGAACAAATCTATTTAAAATTGGAATATTAACTATGCAAATCAGATAAAAAATGACAAGGAAATGATATTTTAGTTAAAAATTATCCTCAATAGTGGTAAATACATGTTAAATTTAAAATAAACTATTTGTTTTTTATGTTTGTTTTTAATTCCACACGTATTTACCTCAATTGAGGATAATTTTTAAGGAAACATTTTTCAAAAAAATATTTTACTTAATAATTTGAAAGAAGTTCCATTATTTAAACTTGCAATTTTATTCGACGTTCTGTAACTGTTTACCTTATTTTAAACTTTTAATAATGGTAATATATATATTAATCGTTATATAAAGTGGGTGAATGAAATAATTGCATAATTTTAATGACTGCCAAGACTGCTAATTAAAATCGGCTACATTTGTATTTTATTAGAAAATTATTCATCATTTTAATTAACAAAATATATTTAAAACAGTAATTATTTAATAATTTGTAAGTAGTAAAATAAATAATTACTTTCCAAGTAACTTTTAATGATTGGTCACCAGTCGGATGCACTGTTAATTCTCTTGGAGGGCCGGATGGAGCTGAACGTATACAAAATAATCAGATTTATACATAAAAATAATGCATTAGATATATACATAAGCAATACATTACATTTTTACATTAAAATAATACGTATACAACTGTTATATGTAGAAATAATATAATTATTTTTAATTTATAGTGATACACAAAACATAATTGATATATTTTTGGCAATAAAACAAAAACAAAAAAAAAAGATCGATCTAAAATACATATTATGAATAACTAAAAATACAATGCTCTTCTATAGAATAGCAATACTCTTATATAGAGTAACAAGTCTCTAATATAGATAACAATACTCTAACAATAGAGTATTGTTATTCTATAGAAAAAAAATATTGTATTGTTAGTTGCTCATAATATGTTAGTACTCTAACAATACAATATAGAATAACAATATTCTTACAATACTCTAACAATAGAGTAACAGTACTCTAACAATGCAATATAGAATAACAATACTACTTATATAGGTTAACAATACTCTTTTATAGAATGAGCCATAATCCAATTTTACTTTTTTAAAATACCCCTTTTCTTTCATTGGCGATGTATTCAAACTAGTATTAAATAACATGATTTATCTGCCCCTGTTACTCATATGGTTACATGTTTCTAATCCAGTGGATTTAAAACTTTTGAAACCAGGCTTATTTAAATACCTACAACTCTTTGTAGGTGTCCTATATATAAATTTGTGATAAATAAGCATCCGGTACAAACGCCTTACAGTTTTATATCCTGATCGTCAACTTCACAGACAACTACTTACAGAATGAGGAGTCTCACAGGCTGCAATGAAAATTTTTTTTAACGTTGAAAATAACATAGACACTAGCGTTTTTAGTAGGCAGCCATGGAAGTTGCCAGGTCATAGTTTCTAGGAAACCTTATTTGGCGCATTATCGCTGTTTGGGAATTTTTATGTGAAAAATAAATAAAAACTGCAACCAGAAAGGTTAGTTCTTTGTAATGAAAGCTATCTTTGAATAGGAAAACTATATTTATATTTATATCTAAGCGTAAGTTTCTCTTGAATACCACAGGGCACACACAGAAATCTCTAAGGCCCACCAATGCGCCACGGCGGACTTTTTGAGAACCACTTCTCTTATATGATGCATAAGCACCTTCTTAAATTTTTGTTATTTTTAGTTTCATTATTGGTGTGCTTATTTTTGAAATCATACAATTTTCAAAGTCGAATTTATATTCAATTTCAATTATAAGCCCCTTAAATTTAACAGTCTTTATAGGTGAAAAATTGAATTTTAAGGATTGCATTATCACATACACTCAACAGCCAAAACATTATGGACACCTCTACATTTTGCAATGAACTCGCCTGGATGACGTGGAAGACACGTGGACAGGTGGAAGTGGTATTTAACTGTTGCTGGAGAGTCTGGAGAGTCCTTCTTTCACTTACTTCTCTGTGTGATGGGAAAGGCTGCGGATCAAAGCGACTTTGATAGAGGGCAGATTGTAATGGCTCGAAGGCTCGGAACAAGTATTTCCGAAACTGCACGACTCGTGGGTTGTTTGCGATCTACAGTTGTTAGTTCTTATGCAAAGTGGATGAATGACGGTGAAACCAGCTGTAGACGACATGGTGCTGGACGTCCACACGCTATCAAAGAAAAAGGTCGTCGGAGACTGTCTCACATGGTGAAGCAAAACAGGAGCCAGACAGTGGCTCAGCTGACAGCCCAATACAATGCAGGGCCAAGTAGAATAGTATCGGAGCACACTGTTCAGCGGACACTGTTGGATATGGGGCTACACAGCAAACATCCCACTCGTGTGCCTTTGCTGACCAAGCGTCATCGCCAACTGCGCTTGCGCTGGCCCCGGGAATATCGTGACTGGTCCATGGATCGTCTGAAAGAGTTGCCTGGTCAGATGAATCATGGTTTGTCATTCATCACGCCGATGGCCGTGTCAGGATACGCCGTCTTTCAGGCGAACAGTTGCCCCTCAATGTACAATAGGTCATACGCATGCCGGTGGCGGCGCTATTATGCTTTGGGGGAACGTTCTCTTGGGCGTCTTTGGGACCCGTGATTGTGGTAGAGCAGACCATGAATGCTACAGGGTATCTGAATATCATTGCGGACCAGTTGCACTCTTACATGGCCTCTGTTTTTCCAGCTGGAAATGGAATGTTCCAACAGGACAACGCCCCATGTCACAAGGCTAAAATTGTGTTGGAGTTTTTCCAGGAACCTGATGCTGAATTCCAGTTAATGTTATGGCCGCCTAACTCACTGGAACTCAACCGATAGAACATATTTGGGATGTCCTGGGACGGCAGCTCAGAGTTCAAAGACCACCAATTCGCAATATCTCGGATTTGCATGACCTTTGCTTAAACATCTGGTACAATCTGTCTCCGACCATCTACCAAAGACTTGTGGCATCCATGCCAAGGCGGGTTGAAGCTGTGTTCAGTGGAAGGTGGTCGCGCCAAAGGTGTGCCAACTCGTTATTCACAGGTGGTCATAATGTTTTGGCTCTTGAGTGTATATTGCTAATTATATAGAATTGAATGTTAAAGAGTTCGGTATATAAGACTATTACACACTTATTGTTTCACACTTGTAAGGTTCTGCTTACCTTCAACCTGCGTTGTGACATTGATAATTCCACTGGGTCTACTTTTCCCAATAGCATTTTCGGAGATCACTCGTAAATGATATGTTGTAACAGGGTGTAAGGCCCTCAGCACCGCCATGCTGTCAGATCCTGAGACTATAAGCTGCGAAGTGTGCCCTTTCCAACTGTCTATAAAATAACAAAAAATATTATATAAATAACAGATTTATTGTGAAATACATTTCCCAATTTATAAATATGGGTTTAAATCATTAAATTTAAACCCATATTTATAAATTGGGAAAGTGATCTTTTAGCTGTCTAATAAGCAGGACAAAATTATCATTTAAATAGCAGATTTATTGGTTTGTCGCTCTACAGTAATTTTGTGCATACTTTAGGGTAATTAGTTCGGGACTTACAGTTAACATGAATTTCGAACCACTCACAGACATACATGTCTCCGGCAGGGTTGGAACCTGAAACCTGTGATACCAACGGCCAAAGCGCTAGCCAATTGGCTATCCTGTCGCCTAGCAGATTTGTGGAGTTAATAATTTACTCCCCTCCATGCATATAGAGGGAAATGTTACCGTCACAAAAGTATAATATAATAAACATCTAAAAATAGCATAAAATTATTAAATAAATAACACATTTATTGGGAGGTTTATGATTTAATTATATGTTACAAGATGCGAATTGTAGCCTCTACGACGGATAATAAAAGGCAAAAAATTCTCATATAAATAACAGAATTGTGAGGTTAATGATTATAAGCTGGAATGTGTTTCCTTTTACAACTTTCTAATAAATAGTATCAAATCACACTGATTAATTGAGAGGTTAAGGAATTGAACCTAAGACTATAAGCTGTGAAAGTATGTCTTTTCCAACTTTCTAATAAACATCACAATATAATCATATAAATAACAGACTTATTGTGAGGATGATGATTTAATCCATTGATTATAAGCTGGGAAGTGTGCGCTTTACAACTTTCTAATAAACATAGCAAAATAAACCTTGGGAATTACAGTTTAATTGAGATATTAAGGAATTGATTCTGAAACTATAAGCTGTGAAGTGTATCTTTTTTCAAATGTCTGATAAATAAACAGAACAGATTTTTTATCATATAAATAATTTATTGAGAGGTTACATGAGATTTATTGAGAGGTTAATGATTTAATGCTATGATTACAAGATGGAAAATGTACCCTTTCCAACTGTCTAAATAAACAGTACAAAATTGTCATATACACTGAAGTGACAAAAGTCATGGGACAGCAATATGCAAATTTTCAGATGGCAGTAGCATCGCGTAGAACAGGTATAAATGCACAGTGCTTCCGCAGAGCTTTCATTTCTGTTCTGCTATTCATGTGAAGAGGTTTTGACGTGATGATGACCGCACGACGGGAATTAACAGACTTTGAACGCGGAATGTTAGTTGGAGCTAGACGCATGGGTCATGTCATTTCGAAATCGTTAGGGAATTCAACATTCCCAGATCCACTGTGTCAAGAGTGTGCCGAGAGTAGGAAATTTCAGGCATAACGCAGTGGTCGACCGCCTGCACTTAACGACCGAGACCGGCGACGTCTGCAAAGAGTCGTAAATTCTAACAGACAAGCAACACTGCGTCAAATAACCGCAGAAATCAATGTGGGACGTACAAGGACTAGAACTGTGCGGAGAAATTTGGCTTTCTTGGCTATTCCAGCAGAAGACCGACTGAGTGCCTTTACTGACAGAACGACATCGCTTGCAGCGACTTCGTGGGCACGTGAGCATATCGGTTGGTCCCCAGATGAATGGAAAACCGCGGCCTGGTCCGATGAGTCACGATTTCATTGGTAAGAGCTGATGAGGGTTCGAGTGTGGTGCAGACCCCACGAAGCCATGGACCTAAACTGTCAGCAAGGCACTGTTCTGGTGGCTCCGTAATGGTGTGGGCTGTTTTTTCATGGAATGGACTTGGTCCTCTGGTGCTACTGGACCGAACATTGACTGGAAATGCTTATGTTCAGCTACTTGGAGATCACTTGCAGCCATTCATGGACTTCATGTACCCAAACAACGATGGGATTTTTATGGAGGACAATGCGCCTTGTCACCGGGCCACAACTGTTCGCGATTGGTTTGAAGAACATTCTGGACAATTCCAACGAATGATCTGGCCACCTAGATCGCCCGACATGAATCCCATCGAGCATTTATGGGACATCATCGAGAGTCTGTTCGTGCCCAAAATCCTGCACCATCAACGCTTTCACAATTATGGACGTCTATCGAGACAGCATGGCTCAATATTCCTGCAGAAGACTTCCAACGACTTGTTGAGTCCATGCCACGTCGAGTTGCTGCACTTCGCCGGGCGAAAGGAGGGCCGACACGATATTAAGAGGTATCCCATGACTTTGTCACTTGTATGATAAATAACAGATTTATTGAGAGTTTAATGATCGAATCCTATGACTACAAGCTTTCAAAATGTACCCTTTCCAACTGTATAATCAATAACATAAAATTATCATATAAATTATTTATTGTGAGGTTAAGGATGTTGATAAGATATTTAATGATGATGAGGTTAATGATGCTTATTAGCTTCACTATAAGTTTGTTACTATACACCTATACATCTATGATTATAAGTTGTGAAGTGTGCCCTTTCAACTGTCTAATAAATAACACAAAATTATCATATAAATATCAGATTTATTGTGACATTAATGATTTAATCCTATGGTTATATGCTGAGATGATTTTATCCTATGACAAGCAGGTGAAATGATTATATGCTGGAAAATGTACTCTTTTCTAGCTGTCAAATGTAATAAATTTCTAACAATTAGCATACACTTATCATAAAATAGCGCATTTATTGAGAGGTTAATGATTTAATCCTTGATATAAGCTGGAATTGTGGCCTTTCCTACTGCATAATAAAAAGCAAAAAGCTATCATATAAATAACAGATTTATTGAAAAGCCCATGATTTAATCCAATTCTAAAGAGTTTGTCACATACAAAAATTGATTATAAGACTTCATATCATTCATGTCATTACACACACACATACACACACACACACACACACACACACACACACACACACACACACACACACACACACACACACACACACACACACACACACACACACACAAGGAAATATATTTTAGATGACGGAAAAAACACCTTACAAATCGTTTGTTTTTGATATTATAACCATATGTGGCCTTAATTTATGTATTTATTTTCATGTTTTTTTTCCTAAAATATTTCAAGATTTTCGATTATTTTCAAAAATGTATTCCATTTTATTCTTTTTTCAAATACTTCCAAGTTTTGATATACTAATTATATCAGCATTAACAAAACGTTTTTATAATTGATAAGCATATTATTCAAAAGTAAGGATTAACTTTTTAGTATTACAAATTTTTAAATAAAACACTTTTGCCTTTGAAAGTATTTTTAATAATGCCACTAAACTTTCATTATCTCAGACAAATCTAACACGCAATCTTTAGATTTAAGTTTTTTTTTTATCCCATGTTATTTTCTAATCGCAGAATAGCATGCCAAAACAGTCAAAGTAATTGACAGCAATTACTTGGAAACAATTATTGGCCCTTTAACACGCCCACCTCTTTTCTTATTTGTCAGTTGTTTTTTTAAAACTCTTTCGGATAAAACACGTTTATTGGATAAAGGCTCTTAGCAACAATGTTTTCTTGTCTAATTTAAAAATAAATAAACAGTTAAATAATGAAGAAAAAAATATTATATGAAACACTAAAAGCTCTTGTTTACTTTTAGCGTCTTTTTGCAATGCACGTAGTTGGTTATTTAAAATCATTACCACATATAGATAAAGAGTTTCCTATTCATTTTATTGAAAAGAATACCACTAAAAGCTGAATTACGTTATGTGAAGGAAACTAAATTAAGCATTGAATTGCTTTAAGTGAGTTATTTTCTATTTTAAAAGAAAAAGCATAAGTACTATATAAAAAGTGGACTTTGGAGAATCATAAGGGGTAACGTGTTTTTTCTTTCCAAATCAAAATGTCCGCGGTTTATGCTGGGAATGAGCACTTTAAATCAATTTCTTGAACTCCCTCCTCGCATTGGATACCGAGGTGAAGAACTATTACAGCTCCGTAAATGTTTCCTAAGGATATTGATTACGAATTTGAGTAGACCTAGCAGCAATCTTGTATCATTAAAGAAGATATTTGATTTATTGTTGATGCTAAAAAGCGCATAATTCTTCCTTGCGCATCTTAAGAAGGCCAGTATGGATTTATCCGTTATGTGATTCTCTCCGTATCCGATATGGATCGTCTCCTGAATCCTGATGGCCAATTTTAAACTCTAGGCCCACTTTTAAACTCTGTCTGTGCACAAAATGACCGTACAGCAACAAACCAAACCAAACCTGTCGTATAACAGAGAGTATCTGGACAACAGAGGATACAATAGAATATTGTAAACTATATAGTTCAGCTAAGGTTAATACAATTACATCTGAACGTTAACGAAAATTAAGGCAAAAATAAATATATATATATATTTATGTATGTAAATGCATAACATAGTAAAAGAGAAGTAGCAGATTAAAGATGCAATTATTGCACTGGATGTTAAAATAAGAAGTTAAGTGCGGAAAAGAGTTCAAGTTTTAACAACAAGATTGACAGAAGAATATCGAATTTATATTGAAGATCATCACCAAGTTACCAAGTTCCTACCGGAAGGTCGGACTAGTAAGGGTATCAGATTAGAGAAGATCTACTGTTTTTATACGATTTTACATTGTTAACTTCAATTTTGTAATAATCGAAAGGTTTCACTATTTTAATTGAAAAATACGTACTTTTATTGGACTCGTAATAAAGAATAGTGCAACCCCTTAGATCTTCTGTATTTGCACAATTGCAGATTGATAGCCGTAATAATCGAAAAACTTCATTATTCTAATTGGAAAACGTAGACTGGAAAGAATTTCGATTGACGCGCAATGGCGGATGGTACGAATTTCCTAGACCTACTGTTTTAACAAAATTTTAGAGTGATTACTTTAACAGTTTAATAATCGAAAATCTTCATTATTTTAATGTAAAAAGTAGTCTGGAAAGTACTTCTCTTATTTCTTCACTATACAAAGAGCTGACCTTGTACTTTGTTCCACTTCAGACTGCCTACGCCAAATTCGTTTTCGCATCCATTTCACCTAACTAAGCAATTTTTCATTTCGCCTTTTTTTCTTTATTTAAACAATATTATTGTATCATAATTTCTTTCTTTTTCTTTTTTTAAATCTATTTGGGCAAGCTTCCTAATAGTCTTTACCGTTCTTTTATCGCAAAGCATTTCTTCATCGTCTTTGTACTGAAACAAGATAGAAGCTAGCGGCTGCTTGTGCAGCCAAGTTGCTTCGCAGTATGCCAAATCAGCATTTTGGAAAGTACTTCTATTTAAATCATGATGAAGGACGGTGAGAATTTCCTAGATCTACTACTACAAAATTTTAGATTGATAACTTAAAAACTACTGTAACAAACGAAGAGCTTCATTATTTTAATGAAATAGTCTGGAAAGTACTTAGATTGGACACGCAATTTGTGGCTGGATTGAATTTCCTAGATGTCATTCCTTAATATAGTTTTCAAAAATTATAGGAATAAAATGTATGTTCAGAAATCTTTCCCAACCCACCATGCAGTAGATTAACCGTAGATTAATTTTACCTTAATCTGCTGTAAATCTGCCATACTACAGATTATAATAAAAAGCATATAAGTTGAATCATGAATAAATAATTAAGCATATAAGTTGAATCCAATAATGCTAATCGACAAAGATTCATAATGAAGATATTCAGTATTTCTGGCAAACTCTGGTAAGCTAACATGAAATACTCTTTGCCTTTCTTTCCTTTATACAATTAAAAAATTTCTTTTTCTTCCACAATATAATTATCACCAAATCACCTGAGGCCAATCTAACATAAATATAAATTTAATAATTTATGATTTGAAACAGTTATATATCTGATATTCGGGACATTGAATTTACAAAACTCGCTAATTTACCATCTACCATCTTGTACTGGACACTGCTTCCTGTGATATGACTGTTGCCATTAAATGGCACGTCCCACCGAATTGTGACGGTGCGGCTCGTGATGTTGGTTACGGTTAAATTCACTGGCGGATCAGGAACGCCTGAAATAAATATTCAAATAAATGCAATTAAGACAAATATTTACTGACAAGTATTCACAATAATCTAAGGAGCTATGCATTTAACAGCAATCTGTATTAGTGTAATTCATTAAATAGTAAACATCTTAAATGCATAAATTCATTAGACCATTAAATATTGATATAAGAAAAAAAAAAAAATAATCTGCTACCTTTTCTAAAAATAATATTGTATTCCTTCATAAAATATTTTGAAAATTCTTTATTTTAAGTATTCGTTAATTAATATTTCTGTGAATATTATTACGATTCATTAATTAATTTTTGGTGAGATTATTATTATGATTCACTGGTTAATATTTGTGAGATTATTATTTCAATTCATTTATTAATATTCATGATGTTATGTTTACGATTCATGAATATTCCTGAGATTAATATCACGATTCATTAATAAATATTCATGACATTATTATTACGATTCATTAATTATTATTCATGACATTATTATTACAATTAATTTATTAATATTCCTGAGATTCTTATCAAGATTCATTAATTACTATTCGTGACATTATTATTACGATTCATTAATCAATATTCATGACATTACTATCAGGATTCTTAATTGATATTCTTGAGAAAATTATTACTACATCGTTAGCATTATTACATTACAATTCTATGAAACTAATTTTAAAATATATCTTTGTAGTATATTTAAATGAGAAGTATAAGAAAATTTTTATGAAGTGTAGATAGATAGCTAACCAAATAGTTCATAATATTCTTTTAAAAAAGAGATTTTAGAAGCATTTCTATCTCTATTCTAAATATGTTTTTTAAACAAAAGAATTGAGAAATAATGATCTATTTTTCCGTTATGGGACTGCTCCATTCTCTAAAAATATAGGCCAATCTATTCGGAAATGGTTGCCACCATTTCCCATCGCAATTGATGATTGGTCAAAGGATCTCTCAGAACGGAAACGCAATTTCCGTACCTTGGACCACGAGCTGGAATGTGGCTTCGTCATAGCCGAAGTCATTAACAGCTGCGCATGCGTACATGCCGCTCTCTTCTCTCGTGGCCGCCACAATCACCAATTCTGAAGTGACTTTGTTTTCGTCCGACACTTCACGGAAAGAATACCTAAAAGAGTGCATTGACAATCATTAAACACTTGTTTTATCGTTAACAAATTCAACACAGTTTTTACATATAGAGTTTTTATTATTTGTTTTTCTTGTCTTAATAAGGAAATGTTATATTTCTACTTAATGAGGAAGTAAATGTAATCGTTCTACAAAATTTAAAGAGTAATGCATTTAAAGTAGACAAATATGTACAAAACAGTAGATATTAAAAAACAAACAGTAGATATTAAAAGACATTTAAAGGAATTCAGCTTCATTTTTAAGAGAAGCAGTAACTATTCAACAAGAAAACACGAGAAAAATGCAATGGTTCTAAAATAGATTTCTTACAATTTTAATCTCCAGAAAACAGTTACACTTCATTTATTATATATACATATACACTCATGTCCATAAAGTAAGGATAATTCAGAATCACACAGAAATTGAACTCTAAAATAAAAATTTCACCTGTAAAATTATCACACACATCTTGAAGAAGAATATGCAAATTACAGGAAACCACCAGATGGCGCGGATAGTACGTCACAATGACGAAAGTGTAAGAGAGGGGTATATATGGAATGGTGGTAAAGAAGTAAAATTGTTCACACGCGCTTTAAAAGCCTTTCAGTGCAATAACTGCATAGTTATGGCACAAAGGAAGTATTTGGATGATTTTTTACGTGGTAGAATTATCGGACGACTGGAATGTGGACGTACCCAGCTGGAAGTATCCGAGGAACTTGGAATCACCCAGAGTGTTATCTCCAGGCTTTGGCAAAGATTCCAAGATGATGAGTAGATGTTACAGCACAGGTCGCCCCCGTGTTACAACGCCGAATGAGGACCGGTATTTAGCAGTTACTGCCAAAAGAAACAGACGGAGCACAGCATCAGACCTGTCTCGTCAGCTCTCTTCAGCTACCGGTACGACAGTTTCAAGGCAGATCGTGTACAGACGCTTAGGGCACATTGGTCTATATGCTCGTAGGCCTGTCAGATGTGTTCCACTTACCGCAACTCACTGTCGCCTGCCATTAACCTGGAGTAGAGAGCATGCATTGTGGACACCGCAACAGTGGTCTTGTGTGATGTTTTCTGACGAGTCCAAGTTTAGTTTGCAGTCTGATTCTCGCCGGACTTTCATATAGAGAGCGCCAGGTACCCGTTACCACCAAGAGAATACTATTGAACGACCCCGTTACGGTGGTGCAGGATGGCTCGTTTGAGGAGGAAATATTCTTGGTTCCAGAACTGACCTGCATGTTCAGAGTGTAACGATGACAGGCCACATCTATCGGGATATCTAACTGGAACAACATGTACATTTGTTTCGGGGCGCCATGGGTGCTGAATTTCTGTTTATGGATGACGCCCGTCCTCACCGTGCAAACATTGTAGACGAATGCCTTCAATTGGAGGATATCACCGGTATGGATTGGCCAGCATACTCACCGGACTTGAATCCAATAGAGCATGTGTGGATATGCTTGGCCGACGAATTGCAGCCCGTCAACCCTCTGCCACCTGTCAACCGGAACTTCGGAGGGCATTGCTTGATGAGTGGTGTAATATTCCCCAAGATCAGATTGATAATTTGATACTCAGCATGCCTAGGCGTTGTAAGGCCTGTATTGCATCGTCCGGGAGACATACTCCATATTAACCATCATACTAACCATGTTATACTGTTTTTTGTAAATAGGTTCTTTTTTGAAATTTGCTCCAGGGAGTAAAAATCGCAATGTCAAACATATAGCATCTTTTTTGCTCTTTACCTTTTGCTTAATAACTAGACTTTACAAATAAGTCAAATTTGTTTTGCTTCTGTCTCTTTCTTTGCCTGAACTTGAATATCCCTAATTTATGGACATGAGTGTACATTGTTGTTCAAATTGAATCGGCGAATTGAGTTGTTCATAGAAAGCTTTTGAAAATGATTTGTTGAAAGTTAGAAAAAAAGTAACAAAATTAGGGAAGATAGGAATAGTGTTATTTATTGAGGCTATAAAATATTTTTGAGAAAAAAATTATTGTTTGACTATTGTAAACATATAATAAAATAAATAAATATTCAGAAGAAATATATTATTGAGACTAACACAAGTTATTGTTATTTATTTTAAGAAATACCTTTGTGAAAATATGTCTAGACGTTTTATTTTAAGATGATCAATTTGGCGATTATCATATATTGTTCTATCTTGGACATAAAATAACCTCAAAAGTGATGAAAATCCAAATTTTCTTTTCGAAATATGTGAAACTTATACTATAAAACTTTTTATAATGTTATAAGATAAGTGAAACTTATTTTATAATATTGATGTAGACATTTGAGATGAATTTGATAAGAACATTCATCAAAATTCAATTCAATTAATTCAATTGTTAAAAAAAATATAATCCATTGAAGCATTAAAATTTCATTCAATTCAATGAAGCATTGAAATTAAATCTAGATCACTGAAGCATCGAAATTAAATCCAATTCTTTGAAACATTAAAATTAAATTTATTTCACTATAACATTAAAATTAAATTTATTTCACTAACATTAAAATTACATCCAGCCTATTGAAGCATCAAAACTAAATCCAATTTATTGAAACATTAAAACTAAACCTATTCCATTGAAGCATTAAAATTATATCCAATTCAATGAAACATTAAAATTAAATTAAATTCATCGATTTATTAAAATTCAATTCAATTCATTGTAGTGTTAAAATTAAATCCAATTCATTGAAGCCTTAAAATTAAATCATATTTATTGAAGCATTAAAAATTAATCCAACTCATTGAAGCATTAAAATTCCAGAGATTTAATTTTAACGAAACAAAAGTCTATACGACTTTACTCAAAATGTACGCTTAAATCAATTGATATGGTTCACATCATCAAAATAAAATATTCTTAAAAAACCTGTAATTTTTCCATGTGTTTTCTATTAAGTACACATTTCGAAAGATACTTACCTAGATTTAACTGTAACTGGTAGAGGCGTTTTATTTTTATGCCACGTGATAACAATGGGGTGTTGCCGTGAGCTGTGCACTTGAGACTTGTGTTGTCACCTTCTTTGATAGCTCGACTTTGATATGTTTCTTCAAATTTGGGTGGAACTGAAAAACATGTCAATTTAGAATTTATGCATATCAATTTTAAATTGTATATGGAACCAACATTTAAAAAAAAAAAAAAAAAATTAACTCTGAAAATTATATGATTTATGTTTTGATTAAATTAAAATTTTGTTTCTACTTTTAATTTAGACGAATATTAAGTTTGTACAACAACTTGAATTTATAACCAAAAATTTTTTTTTTATCCTATACTTGTCACCAACCTCTTGATCATTAGTCGACGTGCAGTTCAATACAATAAAAAAACGACAAAAACAATCACTAAAGGCATTGACATTAACACAAAGAGGGATACAATTAACAACAGTTGGGTATATGATAAGTTGCTCTCCAGTCATGGACACGCCATAGTCGCAAAGTGGGCAGATATCAGTAACAGCCAGTCTTATTCTATACAGGTGACTCTGTAAGTAGTCATGCCCTATGCCCATCACCGACCTCTCTATCATTAGTCGACGAACAATCCAATATAGTAAAGAAACAAACTAATCACTAAAGGTATTGACAGTAACACAAAAGGGAAACAGTTAAGAACAGTAGGGTATATGAAGAGGTGCTCTCCTGTCATGGGCACGCCATGGTCGCAAAGTGGACAGATATCTGTATCAAACAGTCCTATTCTATACAGATGACTCTGTAAGTAGTCATGACAAGTAACAAGGCTAAAGCAGGATACACTGATAGCTCTAGGAGAGGAACTGAAATTCTGGTTGATTTATTCAATAGGGACTTTTTTTTTCAATAGGACCACTTTCTCTGAGTAGCTTTCATAATCAAAATGCATTACTCAATAATCTTTTTTTTTCCTTTTCTGATAAGAACAATGATTTTTATTTAAATCATTCAAATGTAAAATACGTATCGTTTGAGAATTTCGAGATGTAAAGTCAAATAAATAGAAAAGTGTGGTAAAGGGCAGCTTGCCCCAAGGCTTTTATATCCACTCACTAAAATCCAAGAATATACAAATATGGGGAAGTGTATTAGAAAATGATTTGAAATTGGGAACTGGTCATACAGCAAGCATGGCACGACATTTATTGAAAATCAAAAAGTTACATAAGTAGAAAAATAAAAAAAATTCGTACAGATGATGATAGCAGAGATGAACATGACAAAAAGCAAACATGTGATGTGATGAGAAATTTGGAAAAAAAAAATTCTAATATAATTACATGTAAGACGATGATGCCTTCAAAGCAAGATGATGATGAATTTTGAAAATGATAGACAAATAGATATAAGATACTTTCTAGCAAAGATTATCTTTGAAGATGGGTGAGAGGACAGTGATAGGCTGTAAAGTAGATATAACAAGATGGAATGTGATAATTACAAGCACAGAGTTTTCAGTTAGAGATAGACGAGATGACAATGATAACGCGATGTGAAGTATATCACTAGGTCAATTTTGTTTAGCAAAAAAAAAAAAAAAAAAATGAATTTCAAATCACGAAAAATTGCTTCTATATTGCTTCGAATGAAAGAAGAAAGACAAAGAATAGATTTTCTGGTCGAAAGAAAAGTTTGAATATTTTTAAGAAATATTTTAGAAGTAAAAATTACATTTTTGTATGCAAATAAATATTTGGTGTATCACACAGCATAACACCAAGATTAATGTCTCTGTGTCTGAGTAATTCAAAAATCCGATTGGTACTCTTGGTCCAATCGACATCTCATCTGCTCCAAAATCAAAAAGCAAAATTCATTGCTTAACAATATGCAGCAAAAACAAAAAAACTAGACACAATGAAACAGAATTCAAAACAGACTTTACTAAATAGCAAAAGATTTACCAAACCGCCTTCTCCATCAGAGTCACTGGAATCTACGTCGGAGGGCAGCTCCGATAATAGCGATGTAGTTGAGTACAATGAGATTGAGATGATATCTGACTGATTTCTTTTTAAAATTTAAATGCAAGTAATATCTTTTAACCATGTGCCATGCACATTAAGTGGTTTTTACATTCACCTTGTACAAATTTTTAAGGTTTTTTATGTATAAAGTTTTTAATCGTGTATTTCTTTCTTGTTTTTTTTATGTATATTTAGCATGGTTTCTAATAAGGCTTTCATGGAGTCGTGAATTTAACTGATTTTATGGCTAATTGCCTTTTGCTTTTTACCACCTTGTTTGATGCACCATAGCCAAATCTGGCTCTTGTGCCACAAAACCCCACCAACCAACAATATGCATTATCAATCTATTGCAAGTCTTATTAAAAACAGCAAAGTTACTATGGAATCGGTTGTAGTCATTGGATGCCAGATAAATCTTTCGCATTCAATTAAGAATACATATACAATTGTTATGCAATTATTTTCAAATAAGCATCAGCAGTGTTATATGCTTTTAGAAATACAAATGATTTCTGTTTTTTTCGAGTTTTCTTTAGAGACTTGGCTGCTTACCTTGGACGTTTAAGAAGATTACTTTACTTAGGGATGCTCCAATACCGTTGTTAGCTTGACACAGATAGTAGCCCTTGTCAGACAGTTCAACGTCCCACAGCACTAAAGAACCGTTGTTGTACTGTCGTATTCTTGGACTAGATGTCACGTACCCAAAATCACCAGGAGATGATTCTATAAGAGACAAATTTTTGTGTAGAATATCATATTGTGCACATCAAATTAAAAAGAATTGTATATGAGTTATTGTTATTTAAATTATATTTTGTTTTTATTAAACTGTATTTAAGTTTATAAAAAAAGGAAACTAAATTTTCTCATATATCTTTGGTTGTATTATTATTCGTATAATTGTTAAATTTATCTCTTTTATAATTAGAGGATTATTGGTTATTTTATACCATAAATTTCTGTAAATTATTTTAAGGTAAGCATAAGAGAAACATTTTTAGAAAGCCAATAATATATATTTCTGTATATAAGCGGAGAATTTTTATAACAAACTGGAATAAACCGAATGCAGGATACATTTTATACTTTATTTGATAAAGTCCAGAGCTTTACTAATATCTACCTCAGTTATGTTATCTCTTTATAATTAGATTATTGTTGATTATTTTTCTCATGCACAAATTTGCAAATTATTTTAAGCGAAAGTATTTTCAGGTAAACATAAGCGAAACATTTTCAGAAAGCTCATTATCGTATATTTTCGAGTATAAGCCGAAACTTTTTAAAACAAAATTGCACAAACCGATGTAGAATACGTGACATACTTTTATTTCGTAAAAGTCCTGACTAACAACATATACCACAATTATATTATGTCTTTATAATTAGAGGGATTGTCAATTACTTTTCTCATAGACAAATTTCCATAAAACATCTTAAGTTAAAAGTATTTTTAAGTAAACATAAGAGAAGTAATTTTAGGAAGCAAATACCGTATATTTTCGTGACCCACCATGTATTTCGTATAACTACGGAGGTCGATTTATATATCAATCAGGTCGTTTTGTTGAAAAGTAGGTACTTTAGCGTAGGTATCGCTAAATAAAGTAATTTTTTTCTATTTCTCTGGTTTATATTTCATATGAAAAATGAATTTTAAATGAAAAGAGTTATTCATTTTTTATAAAATTTTGTTATTTCCCATTCAAATTTGTTTATATTGCTGTGTTTGTTGCGTCGTTGTCAAAATGAAAAAATCTAATGTTGTTGAAATTTGCCTTCCGGTTAACAGAATAGTACCAAAATGTACACCAGAAATAATAATACATTTGAAGGAAATAATGAAGGTTACAGGAATTTTTTCATTGGTTTTTAGATGCGGGTTTGAACTGTGGTAAGTTTTGAAGAAAAAACACATCATCGGCTTATACACAGATCAGCTTATATTCGAAAAAGAATTCATCAGCTTATAATAGAAACCGCAAAATTCTATGCACTATTTAACATAATATTCAATAATATAGATCGTTATTATGCAGTTATAATAGTTAGAATGTTAATTTTTTAAAAATGAAACAACTAATTTTATTTAAATTCTCCCCAGTGTAGGTCCAGGTTAGAATAGTTCCATTTAGTATGTCATAAAAGGCAAATTAAATATGTATCCAGTGCCCTGAGGTATAACCGGGTGGGTAAAGTCAGACTTCTCCCCTTGGGTCCCTATGTCTTTGTGACCCAATGTCAAGAACAAGAAGCTGCAAAATATTACCCTTTATCGTGATTAGTTCGGCTTCATGGTCTTGGTCTAGATGTTTGCTGCCGATCAAGTGGCATACAACAATATTTTTAACGTTTACTATTTAATACTGAAATACAAACACATATATGTTGATGACTCTTTATGAACAATCCGCAAAATTTCAGAATCGAATAAACTTATAAATACAAACTCAACAACTGAATGTGAGAATTTTATTAATGGCTTTGGTACCATGTATTTTACTATAATTTTATCTTTGTAAAAGAAAATAAAATACAATTTTGTTGTTTTTTAATGGCACGCGCTTAAAATGAGACAAATCCAGACGAATTTCATCCAAAAAAACCATAAAAAAATTAAGATAAAGAAAAAAATCAGATATTCATTTTGAAGTTTAAAACAAATTTAATTTGAGAAATTCCAAACCATGTAACGGTAAATATTGAAACGCAAGATCCGAGTGAGAAAAAAAAAAGTCTCGACTTTATTGACAGAAAATGACTTGGTCTTGGTTTCTGATGAATATTTTAATTAAAATGTACGTCTCCGACTGCTTTCTATCGAGATTTTCTTTTTGATTACTTTAGCACACTCACGCCATCTAATTAAATAGGAATTCTTTAAATCGCGTTTTAGTTCTTTGTTTACTTTCTGGTCTCGAAGAAAACCAAATATTAACTCAGGTTTTTTTATGTTGACTTATATTAGTTCCTTCCTTTTAAAAACAAATGGGGAAGCACGCAAAATGTATTTTGTTTTTTAATGAATATCAATTTATTAAATAATTAATGAAATCTAAATTTTCAATAAAAATATTAAGATATTGTATTCCAATGTCAAGAGTTACCCAAAAATTATCTTCTTTAAGAAAACACTTCAGTAAAACCATACAAGTAAATATTTAATTATGAAATAATTTTATCTCGTACATTATTCTTTTTTCAATTCATTCCATTAGCTCACACTCTCCCTATATATTTTTGTTCAAATTCTCAATCATTAATAAAATACTTTTTATTCCTCCACTCAAGTTCAAATACAGTTTTTTGAACTTGTAGTGAATGGCACTTGATGTTAATACAGTTTTTTTCAAATATTAATTAATTCATTAAATTAAATTAATTAATTTTAGTTGATTTTAGATTTAAGTTGCATATATCTACCAATTGATGGCGCCAGATAAACTTAGCAAAATGAATGAGAATTATTTATAAAGGACTTTCTGCAATATAGTGAAAAAAAGTAGGAAATGACTTTTTTTTTTATATTACTTATTTTTGGTGCTCTCAAAATAAATAAATGTTGTATATATTTACCACAAGCTGCCTGGAAATTGTTTGTATTCATTTTTTTCCCAAGCAATATGTTCATAAAGTTGTTTTCGTTAGTTTTTATATATATATATCTGTATATCAAACATTTTGTAACATATGAAGGCAGTGGTGTTAGACGCCATGCATTCGACAACTAATAAAGGACAGCATCTTTCATTGATGAGCAATATAAATGTTGCACTAACTTCATTAGTTTCTTTGTAAACGATTTTATAAATATTGTATTAAGATGACAAGAATTCTTCTAATTACAATTATTAATAATTAAATTCAACAGCAAAAATTTATAATACTTAATAAATATATATTAGTGAATTTTCAAGACAGAAACCATATAAATATATATATATATATATTAATTAAGGAACATGCCTATATACAAATTTAAAGCAAAAACAAAACAAAAAAAAAAAATACAAATGGCTTTTTTAAATTTTACTTAGGTTTTGTAGTATTTTTTTAACAATTAAGTGCAAAAATGTATGAACATTTTAAATTATATGTTTATAGTAGCCCATTTAACTTTTATTCAAAGTTTGCGTAAATACCTCAATTGATCATAAATAGTTCACAATATCCTTAAGCGATATAAATAAATGTCATATAATTTGCGGAATTAATTAACAATGAACTAAATTTGAAAAAAACAAATCCGATTGTTAAAGAATTACACATAAGAAAGAAAAACGAATAATAAACCTTAAATGCTGATTAAATGAACTGAAAAAAAAAATTAATTGAATACAAACAAAATTGGTTATCGAACTTCACCATCCACCAAGACCTAGAGTAATTACCAATTTCACAAATGGAACAAAGCGTAACCTTTGCTCGAGAAATTTCGGCATCATTTTCTAATAAACATAATGCCGATAAATTATAAGTTATATGTGACTCATCAACTATCTTTATATATTATTGAAAAACCATATAAATGTTTCATTCACATCATATAATATTAAGGAACCATATAAATACAGCACTTCATTAATTTTTATTGATGAACTATATAAATGTTGCACTAACTTCAATAATTATTTTTAATGATTGTATAAATATTGTATCAGAATGACAAGAATTTTGTAATTACAATTTGCAATAAATAAATTCTACAGCTAAAATTTATAATATTTAATAAATATATTTTAATGAATATATTTTTATTTTCATTGATGAACTATATAAATGTTGAACTAATTTTTATTAATTTTTTTTTACTGGTTTATAAATATTGTATCAAAAGGAGAAGAATGCTTGTAATCACAATTTTTAATAATAAATTATACAGCTATAAAGTATAATATTATATTTTAATGAATTTTTGAAGATGAAATGGATACCACATATAAATATAACAATTAAATAAGGAATTGTTTATTTACAAATTCAAAAAAAAAAACAAAATTACTTGCATAAATTTATTCAGGTTGTGGGTTATATTTTTAGCATCTTTAAAAATATAATCTAGGACATTCGTAGCATTCATAGACATTCATATCATTCACGGACATTCACAGTATTGCGTTTAATTAATATTCAAAGTTAAATAAATGTCGGATCATAAATAATTCAAAATATCCTTAAGAGATATATAGCAAGAAATGCCATATCAATTATGAAATTAATTAACCAAGAAATTTGAAAAAAAAACAAGTAATATAATTTTTTTTTAAAGTCAATTCCTACTTTTTTTTTCACTCTGTTGCAGAAAGTCCTCTATAAATAAGTTTCATTCTTTTTTTAAGTTTATCTGGCGCCATCTATTATTAGATACATGCAACTTAAATCTAAAAAAAATAAAAATTAATTAATTTAATTTAATTACTGAAAAGACTGTATCAACATCCAGTGTCATCCACTACAAGTTAAAAAAAAATGTGTTTGTGCTTGAATGGATGAATAAAAAGTACTTTTATGAAAGATTGAAAATTTGAACAAGATATATATAGGGAGATTGTGTGAGCTATAGAAGGAATTGAAAAAAAAAAAGAATTATATAATTGGACTTCAGAATATAAAACGAATACGATAAACCTTAAATGTTGATTAAATGAACAGGAAAAATTAATTGAATACAAACAAAAATTAGTTATCGAACTTCACCATCCACCAAGACCTAGAGTAATTACCAATTTCACAAATGGAACGACGCGTAACCTTGACTATGTCGCCGGAAACGCTAGAGCAATTTCGGCATCGTTTTCGAATAAACACCGCCTCCGACAAATCATAAGTTATATATGAATCATCAACTAAAAATTCATTACAGTGAACAACAACCATACATCATTTCACTGTGATAAAAACGTCAAGGCCTAAGTGATTTTACTTTTTTCACGGTTCAATTCCCTTTTTCCACCATTCCATTTGAAAGCAAATAAAAATAAAAACGGGAAAACGGGAGAACAAATCTTTCTCATCGGATTTGCTCCTGAAACATAAAGTTGTCTTTCCATCTCTGGCTTGGACCCAACTGTTTTTAAAGCCAGTTATGCGTAACAGATCCAAGAGCAGAGAGGTACAACTTAATAATATATGTCATGCCATGTACTTAGAGTCTTCCTGGTGTATAATTTTCCTATTTCTGTTTGTTGATAGTTGGAATGATGTCACAGTGATGTTAAATATTTTGCAGCAGGTTCGTTTAGGGATAATTTTTGACCAGTTTATGTCTGGTTTGTTGGATGTGACAAATTATCAATGAAGAATATTTCTCATTTTATTTCAGAAGTCACATTTTTTGATTTTTAAATTAATTCTATGAACTTATTATGAATGATGCTAATAAATTCTGGACTAGCTTACCACATTAAAAATAAAGTAGATGATGACCACATAAAGAGATGATTCGTTTCAGTTTTTCAGAATAAAGAACCAAATACAAGCACAGAGAAGACGACTGATGTCTTAATAGTGTTAAATATTTTGCAGCAGGTTCATTTAGAGATAATTTTGACCAGTTTATGTATGGTTTGTTGGTCGTGACAAATTATCGATGGAATGCATTTTTCATTTTATTTCAGATGAATCTTTTAATTAATTCTGAACTCATTATTATGAATGATGCCATGCTTTCTGGACTAGATTAGGTCCACATAATTCTCACACAAATGCCACATTAAAATATGAAGAAATGATGACTACAGAAAGAAGACGTCCAAGATTCTGGGTTGTTGAAATTTTCAGAATGGTGGTTTACAAAAACAGAGACCAGATTCAAGCACACAGAAGTACAAACAAGTAATCTACATTATGCCATGTACTTAATAGTTCTATAAGATGCATAACTTTTCTATTTCTGTTTTTTGTTAGTTGAATGATGAAATGGTGATGTTAAATCCTTCAGATCAAATTTGTTTAGAAATTATTTTGATATGATGCATCCAGTTATGTCTTTTTTGATGGATGTGACAAATTATCGATGAAATATGTTTGCCATTTTATTTCTGATGAATCTTTAAATTAATTCTTGAACCCATTATTATGAATGATACTATGCCTTCTGGACTAGATTAAATCCAAATAATTCTGTCATATATAGAGATGATTCGTTCCAATTTGATTAAAGAACCCAAAAATAGAAGGAAGGCGTTCCAGTTTATGAGCTGTTGAAATCTTCATAATGATGGTTAGAGATCCAGTTCAGATACAACTCAATAATATACATTTTGTCATGTACTCAGAGTCTTCCTGGTGTATAATTTTCTGATGATGTCGCAGTGATGCTAAAGCTTTCGCAGCAGGTTCGTTTAGGATCATTTTGACAAGTTTATGTCTGGTTTGTTGGTTGTGACGAATTATCGATGAAATAAGTTTATCATTTTATTTTCAAATGAATCTTTAAGTTAATTCTGGAATTCATTATAATGAATGATGCTGGACTAGATTAGATCCAAATAATTCTACACGAATACCACATGAAGAGATGATGCATTTCAGTTTGACAGAAGAACCCGGAAAACAGAAAGAAGTTCTCCCAAATCCTGAGTAGTTGAAATCTTCATTATGGTGGTTCATAAGCACAAAGAGCCAGATCTATGTACAACTTAATAATTTACATTATACCATGTACTTAATAGTTCTATATGATGCACACATTTTCTATTTCTTTTTTATGTTAGTTGGAATGATGAGACAGTGATGCTAAACCTTACGCAGGTTCGTTTAGGATAATTTTGAACAATTAATGCCTTGTTTGTTTAATGTGATAAATTTCGATGAAGTAAAATACTCAGTTATATAATTGAAAAGAATATGGAATTGAAAAAGTAATTTTATTTTTATTTAAAAATTATTTCTTAGTAACAAATAAATATTTAAAGTTAGATAAAAAATTAAATATTATTAAATTAAATTAAAATTATTTAAAAAAAAGCTAAATTAAAATGATTCATCTATAAAATCAATATATAGATAGAAATTAAAACCGTAACTCTTAACAATCAGGATGAACGTAAATAATTCGAATCAAGTTTTTATCGATATTGTAAACCTATAAACGAAACTTACTATGGAACACATTTTTTGTATCACACTTTCCAATTTTGTCCTCAATTTTAGACACAATCTTGTCTAAAGCTGAGTAATATTGCATGGGAGATTTATGTCTTATTTATATATTGTATATCAGCCCAGCAATGACATTGATGGGCTGCAGGATGTGGCTGCATAATATATTATTCATTAGCATTATTAGCATTAGCATAATTAGTCCATTAACTTTGAGTTAGATGTATGATGTTTTAATTTCCACAGTAATCTAATAAATTATTAATGATGCATATTTAAAGAAAAACATTTTAGCTTACATTTAAAATTGGGATTCGGGTTGTTATACCATTTTGAATACAAAATCAATTCTTTTCAACCATTCTTTATCTAATATTCTTACAGATAGTTCAAAATGATATTGAAAAGAAGTTAAAACAAGTAATATTAAGAAAAAAATTTAAAGTTAATTCCTACTTAGGTGAACAAAGAAAAATCAGACGATTTTTATATATTGCCAATTTGTAGTTACATTATTTTTAAAATTTAATAATATATATTAAATGAATAATAAAAAATATTTGATAACAAAATAATAATAATTAATAATAAATGAATAAAAATAATTAATAATCATTAATAATTAGTTAATGATGAGAAGAGATCATTAACTTATTAATTAATTAATGATGAGCAAATTTGTTTTGAGACGAAAACTTCATTAGTGAATATATGAATATTTCTTCCATACAAAACTAAAATTAATTAATTAAATTTAATTACTTTAATATTTGAAAAAACTGTATTAACATCAAGTGTCATCCACTACAGTTCAAAAAAAAATGTTTTTGAACTTGAGTGGGTGAATAAAAAAGTATTTTATGAACGAAGGAATATTTGAACAAGATATATATAGGGAGAGTCTGAACTAATAGTAGGAATTGAAAATAAGACACAAATCGTATTTTTCAGAGATTGTGCCCCATGTGCAAGTCTTTAATTTTGATCAGAATGATATCGTTGGAAATGTCTTATACTCGGAGGTGAAAACTCATCAGAACTACTCATCAGAGATAATTAATTTTCGAAATAACATCCGATTTTGGCCATCCAATTTCAATTGAATCAATTGAGACAATGAGTACATATTCCTGTTCATATATAGGCGGATAGAAAAAAATAGATATGCAAATAGATATAAATATAGATATAAAAATAGAATGAGGAAACGAAGTTATATTCCTCTGTTGGATCAGTGGATAGACAAATAGACATTTGACAAATAAACGAAAAATAAGTAAGACATGTAAACAAAACAAAAACATTATTTCTGTTCTTGAGTCTATGTGATTAGATTAATAATTGACAAAGTAAGAGTAATTGGCTTGCATAGATGGGGAAATTTACTTGTATATTGACTTGTATATATTTGATTTTTGCTTGTATACATGAAGAAAATTAATAAAATTAAAATATTCCATTGAAATTGTGTGGTTAAATATCTCTTTCAATGATAACTTTGTATACAATTGTTGGCTTTTATACAGTTGCTTTTGAAATGTCTTTTGTATATATTGTTTTGTAAATATTAGTTGTAGGCTGGTATACAGTTAATTGTTCTTGTATATTTTGTTTTATATACAGTTGTAACATTGTATACAGTTGCTTGCTGATACATTGTATATTTTGTTTTGTATACAGTTGTAAGGCTTGTATACAATTGCTTGCTGCTTGTATAATAGATTTTGTTTTGTATACAGTTGTAGGAGGCTTATATATTGCTAGTATACAGTTGTTGACTTGAATATTGCTTTTGCATATAGTTGCTTTGTATACGTTTGTTGGCTGGCATACAGTTGTCTATACATTGGTTTGTATACAGTTGATTGTTACTTATAAATTCGTTTGTATGCAATTGCTTGTATTCATTGACTTTTATTACAAAATTACAATTTCCATAACAGTAAAACACTTTTTAGATCTTGAATTTGCATTTAAAAATAATTAATTTCATGAAATTGTTTGTAAATATACATTTATACTTTCTATAATATGTCTTTCAAGGCACATTGAAGGGTACATATATTATAATTAAAAAATACTGTAAAACATGAAGATAAATTATTAAAAAAAGCAAAATTATGGAGAGATATTCAAAACTTTTATGATTATATAATTCATTTATTAAAAAAAATCAAATAAAGAAAAAAAATTAATAACATATATCTTAACAAACAGATTAGTTATAAATCTTGCTCGGATTAAAAATAACTGCACATAATCATCTATAAAAATAATTAAAAAGGTAAAAAAGTTTCTTTAAACACAAGTAAATTTATAGCGCTAATTATCCTTTAACAGGATAATTTTTCACTTATATATATTACTAACTCGAAAATATTGCCTTTTATCATAAAGTCACTTTATTGTTTGACGATAGCACAATAAAAATAATGACCACACAATTAAACTTCCTTTAGCGTTCGTTATTTAATATTCGGAATTTATAAAGTCTTTTGTTAATGAAGAAACAAGACCTCTTTAAGAAAGAGCTGATTTATTTTTATGCACATAACTTGGAATTCTGGGGTGCTTTCTCGCATGATGGCGATAAAGTAGAAAGCCAAAGTTTGCCTTTGGCGACATTCCAATTCTTCTGTGGAACAATGGAAATGATTCACAGGGGCCTCTGGCTCGTTAAGAGTTTTCATATTTTCATAATTCTCAATCAAAGACCTTCTCCGACTTTTGAATTTGATCCAAATGTATTCAATTATCTTTTCCTCGCTGGTTTTCGTCTTGAATTTAAAATTTATCAAAACTCGAATGCTCTCTGGTAAGAGCTCTTTTAGTTTTGAATCTCCCAATTTGCAAATGAATACATTACCGAAAGATATTAAAAATACAGAAGTTTAAGTTTGTTGGAGAGTTTTGACATATCTTTGTAGTTGTTCTTTTTATCAATTTAATCATTAAAAAATTGTTTAACTTTGGTCAGGAATTTCCACTTGAAATATTACTACCACAGTATACCACATCGCTAAGTTGCCACTCTACAGTTTGAGAATGATGTGAGGGAAAAGAAGTCTGATTGGGCTCTGTGACGCTCTACGGCCATAGGAGAACGGAATCTATGGCTTAAAGGGGATTCCGAACTACTACAAACATGCATGGCACAGCTGGAGCTCGAACTCAAAACCTGTGGTAGAGAACGATATTCACTCTGCCGTTAGGCCCTCGATTTTCTCTATAACTCATAATGACTTCAACCCGAAGTCTGTTTCACCGAGAACCAGAGCGTTAATCACTCAGCCGTCAGGCCCCTTAGTCCTATGTTGTTACTAATCCCCCTGGTACAGGAAAGCCCACACCAGGTCCAGAAGAACCTGTATCGCAGGCGACTGAGCGTGGCTAAATGTAATATACAGTTTTACATTAGCGAGGAACCACGAGGGCTGAATACTGACTAAACTGAAAGACAACGCTCTACAGTCATATTAGATAAGGACCTACGGTTTAAAATGGATTACAACCACTACAAAGATATATGGCACAGCCGGGCTCAAACTCGAAACCTGTGGGACCTAACACGAGGGCTCTAGTATCTCGGCCTTTGATGACATTCCAATTCTTCTCTGGAACCATGGTGAGGCGGAAATGATTCACAGAGCCCTCTGGCTCGTAATGAGTTTTTCTCATATCTTTCATAATTCTAAATCAAAGAATTTTCACTTGAAATATTGCATTGAATAGGTTTGTGTTTTCAAATAATGGTTGCTTTGATCTAGTCCATCACCGTAATATATTCAGCGTTACTCAAGGAGCACTATGGGAAAACCTTCACCTTATTTTGCAGCCACGATATTAATTGATCAGACTCCTGAGACCCAATAATCTGAGGTTTGGTTTGTCGTTCTATGATTATTAGCACAATTTTTAGGCTAATTAGACAGGGACCTATATTTTATACGGGATCGAACCATGGATTTTGAACGTGGTCGAACCCGAAATTTGTGACACCGAGTGCCAGAGCGTTAGTCACTCGGCCACCAGGCCACTTAGTCCTGTTGTCCTTGTTGTTAGTAATCCCCTGGTGCAGGACTGGCAAGTCTACACCAGGTCCAAAAACACCGTCCCAGATGACTGGATCAAGGTTAAGGATAATATGAAGCTTCACTTTAGCGAGGAGCCACGAGGGCTGAAGACTTTCTAAACCTCAAGGCAATACTTTACAATCATATTAAAAGCGGGACCTACGCTTTAAGTGGATTGGTGAACCACTACAAACATCCATGTCACAGCCGGGGAGATTTTTAGAAGGAGGAATTTTAGTGGAATCACCTCGCATTTGAATATCATATGAGAGAAAAACCAGAAAACTCCCACCAGGTTGTCGACTAGCGAGACAAGATGCTGAATATCACTAACATCCTCGATTCTCCTCGTTTTTAAAGCAGTGTCTACAGCAAAGCCCCAGCCTAATGATCACTAGCAGTCAAGTTGCCACTGAGCCATGAGTAATAATCATTACTGTTATAAATAAAAGGGCAATGGCCGAGTGGCAACTCTGGCGCTCGGTACCACAGGTTTCGGGTTCGAGTCCCGGCGGTACCAGGGTTGTTTGTAGTGGTTCGGAATCCACTTTAAAAAGTATGTCCCGGTCTAATAAGATCGCAGAGCGTTGCGGGGCATTGTTACTCCGCGTCCGTATCTTCAAGTGACACGCGCCCCTGGGTAATAAAAAGATATAAGGCATCCACCTGTCTGTGTTTGCCAGCTGCATTAGAAGAAAAAAAAAAATAAATAAAAAAAGATATATATCTGAAGAAGATATATACCTCTTTGTGTGATATAAAACGATATATACTTCCAGAAAGGTATATATCTCTTTTATTTGTGATATATAAAAGATATATTCCTTTTTATGTGATATATAAAAAAATAATACTTCAAGAACGATATATACCTTATTATTGTGATATAAAAAAAATAATACCTCAAGAAATATATATAACTCATTATTGTGATATATAAAAAGATATATATCTCAAGAAATATATATTATATCTAATTTCTGTGATAAATAAAGATATATGTCTCTTTATTGTGATATATAAAAAGAGAATACCTCAAGAAAGATATATACCTCATTATTATAATATATAATATAAAAGATATATATACCCCATTATTGTAAAATTATTTTTACAAACAGATCCTTTATCAATGCTGAATATCCAGTTTTCATCCAAGCACCCCTCTACAGTTTTAATCCCTCAGATCAAAAGCAAACGCGCTTACTAATTCATTACTTCTCTCATGTCTGGTACGGATAATCAGGACGGAACAGATCTATCCAAACAAAACTCCGCATTTCGACGCCATCGATTAAAACACCGAATCTCTATGATTAGCGAGCGAGTTAAATTTTCCATGGGCACACTTTGCAATTCAGATGCACCTACCTCTGGCCTTCCTCCAGATCACACTGGGGTGGGAAGCCCTCGGCAGAACAGTTCATCCAGGCGCTGCTCCCCAGGATGGCAGATGTGTTGACCGGCTCCGATGTCCAGCTTGGTGGAACTGCAAATAAACACACAAAGGACTCAGATTAATGCACAGATTAGAATGCGACTTTGAATTCCGCGATACCGGATTGCAGATTAACTAAGCGAAACGGAATCAATGGATTGCTGGATGATAGATAGTATGCTTGGACCATTTTATGATAGTAAAATCATACTTTATGTTTTAACATATAGGGCGAAACAAATATGCAGTTTCATAATTTTTTATCTGTAAGTGTAACATACGTCATAGAAGAAAGTTTTGTCTCTTTTTTATTGTTGTCAATTCTAAGTCATTTAAAAAAAATACAGAATGATAATATTTGAATCGTTACTTATGCCCCGATGATACGAAAACGTAAAAGTACTTATTTGTACATGGGTGTGTGACTGGATTCAGATATTGTAACTATTGAAGTAACAAAAATTAATTATATCTGACACTCGGTGACACAGGTTTTGGGTCTGAATCCCAGCGGTGCCATGGATATTTGTAGTGGCTCGAATGCACTTTAAAACGTAGGTCCCGATCTAATGATTGTACTACTACACTACACCACATCACTGTGCCTAGAGATGAGTTGCCCCTTTACAGTTTCAGAATGATGTGGGTGAGAAGAAATCTGATTGGGCTCCCGTGATGCTCTAAGGTCACATGAGACCGGAACCTAAGGCTTAAAGTGGATTACGACCCACAACAAACATTCGCCGGGATTCGAACCCGATACCTGTAGTACCGAGGGTTTAATGACAGCAGAGCTTTGGACGTAGAACTAACAAACCTGCCCGTAAACAGAAAAAAAATCATCTCTAGTTTCGAAATCTGCCAATAAGCAGAAAGCCTATGCCCACCTATAGGACTGTTGCGCCACTGATGATGTTGATGATGAAATTAATTACAATCATTTGTTCGACTCTGTGTTTCCCCATGCTGGTTAAGAGCCCACATGTCCTGAACTGTTTATCAATGGGCAATGTAAAATTAACGTCTTCAATGAGAATTTGTTTGGCTAATAGTCACTCATGCTGGAGCTGGGTGCTCCAGGTTTCGGGTTCGAATCCCAGGGAGGCGCTATGAATGTTTGTAGTGTAGTGATTCGGACTTGACTTTAAACAGTAAGTTCCGGTTAATCTGACAGTAGAGCGTTAGGCGTATGGCTGATAGCTCTACTCCATGAAAACAAAGCATCTCCCCTGCCCCGAAATCTGCCATCTGCGCCAGTGAAGAAGAAAAAAAGAAGAAGAGTCAATCATTTGTGTGTGGTATAGAAGAAATGCTGGAAAAATCCTACTAGGCAATCTGAGTGTCAGGGCAATATGTTTATAAACGCTGTCAGAACAATACGATCTGATTATTTAGTTTTATACAAAATTTGAAAAAGCTAAAAAGCATACGAATCTGAATCAACGTGAATGATATTTACACACGCTTATACTGAATTTATGAAGCATAAACATTATAAATTAGAAAAATTTTAAATGTTTTTTGTTTATTGAAATGGCATTAGAGTAAGTTAACTAAAGAGCAAGAGTAAGTTAACTGAAGGATATGAATCTGAATCACCATTAGTGATATATACACCCTTAGTTTACGAATCAGACTAAATTTACGAATCAGAATCATTATAAATAAGAACATTTTAAATGTTTTTGTGATTGGATGACATTTGGAATTTACGTACTTCAATTACAAGTACGTTTTAGATTCAGATAACTAGAGTTCATGAAATACAAATTAAAAAAAAAAAAAAAAAAAAAAAAATTACAGGATCATCTTATTGATTTCATTTCGGAATAAAAAGCAAATGCAAAAAATACGAACATTTTTATAGTTAGAATTGTAGATCTCATGGGCCAAAAAAGAAAAGTTAATATTTAGAAGAAATTATAAAAATTTTTAATATTAAAATGTAAATCATCAATAACAATATAAATTAAAAAAATTATAATAGTCACCAGTTGCAGTGTTTGGGAGTAAATTGAAAAGGGGACCTGAATTTTATTCTGTTGTTGTTGTTTCTTATCCCACTTGGCTGGCCAAGCCCACGAGCCCATACGTACTCATGATTGAAGGGGAAGGAAGCAGCTTCTGTTGTGATGGAGCATCAGTAGGTAGAAGTCTGACTTTTGGCTCCGTGACGCTCTTACAGTCATAGGAGACCGGGACCTATAGCTTAAAGTGGATTCCGGAACCACTACAAACATCCATGGCACCGCCGGGATTCGAACCCGAAACCTGTGGCACCGAGCGCCAGAGCGCTAGACACTCGGCCATTCAGGTCCCAAATTTGTGAATGCCAACGGCACGCGGTGTTCCCAGGTGGGCACTCACCCAAGTACTAACCGCGCCCAATGATGCTTGACTTAGGTGATCTAACGAGAACCGGGCATTTTATTCTACAAACGTCGTACGCCACAGTCTTTCTCTTGCAAACTGACTAGACTAAAGGATAATTCAGAAACAGATAGAGCGAGTCTCTTAAGATAATTAGGGAGTATCTGATAAGAATGTTTAGAATTCCTCGAAAATTGCAAATAAATGCGGGGTAGTTAATCTAAACGTCCTCTCGGGAACTATTACTTATTTTATACTGTCCTATGAGACGATGGTGACATATCTAAATAGTTGTCTCGACCTCAAGTTGTAAAAAATGCCTCGGTTATATCCTTCCTAATTGCAGGTTAATTAATGAAATATATTTGTAAATAGGGTTCTGTATATATAGATATTGTTTGTAAATAACAATTAAAGTGTTCCTATGAATCTGAAAGTGGCCCTTTCTTGAAGCCGTTACAGGTTTAGTATAGACTGAGACGTTACAATCCTCACATCACAAAACCAACATGTTCAAATGGATTTACAGTACAATAGATTGTTTGTTTTGAAAATGTATACATAAATGTTTAAATTCTGTCTGGTATTGTAGAACAACAAATAACATAAGAAAGAAAAAAATTTAGCAAAAAAATTCAACTAGAACTTATAGAAAATCGATGGTGAAATTTTTATTTATGTGCAAGATTATGCAATTCTAGATTGATTAAAAAATTAATTCTGATTAAAAACTTCTGGCTTTTGAAAAAAAAAGCTCAATGTTAGGAAAATGGACTATTCATTATTTTCCATTAATTTGGCTAATATTTATTATGTTTAGTATTAATTAAGAGTCAGTCTTTACAGCTTATCGGAGTACCTTGTGCTCAGGGGGCCTTGAACTCATATCTGGTCAAAATGAGTACATGGTGATAAGTGGGAGAAGCATGGTTATCAAAACACAACAAGTAGTTAACGAAAATGTTCCCAAATTCAAAATAAGAGGAAAATGAATAATATAAAACAGTAAAATAGCAAAATAAAAAGAGATTCCACAGGGAGGATAGGGTAACCGCTGCTAGAAATGATGACGAAAGGACAAGTTCGTCTAGGGAATTTTGTAATTGTAAAAGAACCGCCCTGGGGCATTTAGCATTTTCGGCAGAGTATGGAGGGGTAAAACTAGCAATACCTTGAAGAAAAGAAGCA